>JANZLH020000077.1:1157035-1172860 GCA_026770325.2 Erythroxylum fimbriatum
TGTAAATAATTAATTAAAATATAATTAATTTTTATTTTTCAATATGTTTTACAAACCAACCATTATCAATGGTAATGATAATCATTCATTTCTTTTAACCAACCATTATAATTATAATGATAATATCCATTCCCTATTCCTCACTATATTCATTCTCATTCCTATTACCATTCCCTTATACGAACCAACCGCCCCCTTAGCTATATTGCTGGTGCTCGGTGGGATCCAATCCAACCCCAACTATCAAGTTGCTTGTAGGGGTGGGGATGGCAATGGATTGACCGGGCTAACTCCACAAATTTTTTAAAAATATAGATCAATTTATTTTTTTTAATTGGGTCAGATTTTAGGTTATTTAAGCTCAGGCTTATCCGAAACTTAACTCTTCTAAATTAAACGATGCTGTTTTACTTAAAATAATTGAGCCCAGAGCAGGTCCTAGGCAAAGACAGAGTGAGCACTTGCCCAAAACTCATCCTTATAAATGATAAAATAAAGCTTATTTTTATCCTTATAAAAAATAAAATGAAACAAAATAGGACCTACTCTTGGCCTCATAAAGAACAATAAAAAAGACCTATATTTTGTTTATTTTTGTTCTATATGAAGACCAAAAAAAAAAGGCAAAAATATGATTTTTTTTTTAACTTTACTTAGGACCTATAAAATATTAGGAACAATCCTGATTGGGCCTCGAGCTAATATGAGCCTGAGGCTGATATGAGTCTGAAGTGACTCATAAATCGACTCATTAAAAATAACTAAATTTAGGCCCATAGGTCAAGAATTATCATCCCTATATAAGGTGCAAGAGAGATTTTCGTAAGTTTTGGGTAAACCTTAACATTATCTAAAGTATGCTATTTAAGTATTTATATTCTTTCACAGTAATCTCAATCAAATGACAATAACCATGTCATAATGACACATTTTGAAAGATAATATGGGCCCAATATGAGTAACGGAAAGAAGAAAAAGGAGTTGTACAACATATATGGATAATCTTTTCGTGGATAAAACAAAGTCTCTTCTTCTGTTGGCTTCTTTCTGACCTTAGTCCATTACAATATACAACCCCCCTAGTGTCATAATTGATGCTTCCTTCTTACTTTCTGCAATTTCATGCTTTTGGTTAAAAGAGATGAAATGGAGGTTGTTTAACACTTCATTGGGTGAATTAAAAGACTCAAGATTTTTGTCCATTTTATCTTGTCTTTATTCTATTCCATAAATCTCAGTCATCTATTTATGCGAGACTCGCGATAGGGTAAAATAGACAGAGGATTCTGTCCCAATTAAAAGGGACCAACTTAACCATTATTGTCCAAAACCCCTTTTGTCTCATTACTATAGACCATTTTTCTGAACAAGTAACATGAAGAATCATCTCCTTCTCTTTCTTTTCTCTATACTACGTGAAATATAATGTCAGTTAGTAGTCACCTCAAATAGGGATGAGATCCTCTGTCCAATATTATGGTATTTTATTACTAGCGCGAGACTCGTATAAATAAATGACTGAAATTTACGGGACAAAATAAGACACTATAATATTGGACAGAGGATCCAGATTCCCTCAAATGGCTTAGATAGTTGAAGTAATAAATACCATGCAAAAGACTCTCCCTTGTTGTCTCTTTTTCGCCTTTTAATTGATGCATGTTAGAATTGGTTTGCATCACAGAAGAACGTAGTAACATTGCCTAATGTTAGGGACATTTTAACACCACCACCTACCCTTTAATGACCGATTCAACACTTATGTTCATCTGAGAAATCATAACACTTCAATGATGGGGAAGTTTAGAATGGGAAAAGCAAATGAATCAAGATGGAACTATGGCAAGATATACAGAAGCATCCAACTCCTGGGGCTTGTGTTGTGGACAATGTGTGCTAGTGCAGATACAGACTGTTTTTTCTTGCACAATAAATTGAAGATACGCTTGTAAAGGAAACAAGGTCAAGAAAACACAAACTAATAGGGTCCTACCATGTGAAGTAAGATCAAGAATATGATCTTGTTATTGATAGTGGGTTTTCTTTCTGTCAGTAAAGGGAACTTGTGAATGAAATTTGGTCATGGTGGGCAATGCACATTTTAAGTGAATATATATATATATATATATATATAAAAACGTTATTTTTGTTTTATAAATCCCACCAATTGTTTAATGAACCGAGTATCGGATGCTCTGTCCCAAATATCCTGTTCTAATCCTATTTCTCTTCCAAAACCACATCCTTTTATATGTTCCAACCATGTTTTCATTCCTAAACGACGTCCTTTTATATGTAAACAAACATAAAATGACTTTATTTTGAGACGAGAATAGGGTTAAAGCGGAGTATTTAAGAATCATACAAATTTCTCCATTTGGATGGGCATTAAATACCTCTAATATTTTCTGTCTATTTTACTCTGTCCCTATTCTGTCCCATGAATCTCAGTCATCTATTTATGTGAGTCCTGCGTAGGTCCCAATTAAATGAATGGTTGAGATTTATGAGACAGAATAGAGACAAAGTAAAATAGACAGAAGATCCCGTCCTCCTTTTAATAGGGACCAGATCCTCTGGTCCTTTTCTTCTACACCTATTCTGTGTTATTGCATCTGAGCTATCCATTTATGGTGGGACCCACATAAATAGATGGCTCAAATGCAAAGGCACGAAATAGATACAGAGAAAATGGACCAGAGATTTGAGGGCATTTTAATATTCTTGTACAAAGAAACTTAGCTTCTTCATTAATCAAGAATGGTTATCACTAAACAACAATCTAAACAAAATACCTATTCAACGTTGAATCTGATAGCTATGTTCAATCTCAAGAATTTTCAAAGGTATTTCTATATACAATTTATTATTTTTCTCTCAATATATCTGTATTTTAGATATTATTATTATTATTATTATTATTATTATTATTATTAAAGATAACTCTTCAGTCTTAAAAGGGGATTATTATTATTTCAATTGTTATAGGTAGAGTTAATACAAAATTTGGATTTTAATCTGAATTTGAACATAACAAAGATGAAGTAGACTTGAGGGGGCCAGTTTGTTAGCCCTTTAACTTATAAGATTAAAATGTCCTTAGCTTTTTGAATGAGAAATTATGCTCACAACAAATTTTTCAAATTTAAGTTAATAAAAAAGATATTTATACCTTTTATGATTAAATTTACACTAGACCAAATTGATAAATAAAATTTAAAAATTTTAATCCAAATTCAAGCACGGTAAAACCCTTTTGGACAACAAAACTTTCCCTCACGAGTTTTAAAACAATTTTATTCTTAAGACTCGAACTCGAGAATCTGGTTAATGATAGAAGAGCCGTGCTGTTTCATTTCAATTATTGTAAATAAATTAATCAATTTTTAATGATAAAATAAAAAAATTTTATTATCAAATTTCAAATAAGCCGATCTATTCAAAATTTTAAATATTAAAGACAAAGAACTCCATTGAGTTTTGAAACATAGTCATTTCACTTTGACGACACTAATGTCCTCTTTGGTAATTTCAAGTTAACGTATGTGGAGTCGTTGTCTTTCAATTTTTTTAGTTAAAATTTTCTCCACAAGCAAACATAAGCTTTTGCCTGAAAGAAAGGAAAAACACGCACTCCCTCTCTCTACTGTGCAGTGTGTAGAGAGAGTAAACCAGGGAAAGCCAAAGGGTGGGGAAAAAAAAAGAAAAAAAAGGAAACAAAAGATGGGCACTTGTGAAATGAGTAAAGCAAAAACCATTCCATTGTTGGGGTTTCTTAGAACTTAAAAAAGACCTCCAAAGAACAAATTACTGTAAAGAGTACAGAGACTGGTAATAGATATAGTAGATGAAACCTAAATGCTGGTGCTCTTTTGGTGAACTGTGGAGAGAGGAGCAGATTCCCCATTCCAAGATCTCAGTTGTATGCAAAGGTATGATCTTTTCCCACACGGTTCTTCAATCTTGAGCTGAAATGAGTGAACTTTTTGTATTTCTAGCATGCAAACTTAGTGCATTTTCGTCTCCCTACTTGTGGATTTCCTTTTTTTTGGATTTGTCATTTGAATTCGGATTATGCGGGTACCTATGTGAGCGGGTTCCGTTTGGCTTGAAGCATTCAAGGTTGGATTTTTAGTGGAATCAGATCTGGTTTTACTTAGTTTGTTCGAAACATTGGTTTTTATATCAAACAGTGGCTGATTTTAGGTACATTTTTCGGGTTTAAGAAGTAAGATCCATGGTTGATGTTTTGGTAGGCATTTAGGGTCTTGAACTAGTAGGCCTTACCCAATGATTATATTCTGCGATTTATTTTCCAATTTTCTTCATTTTGATTCTCAATGTGTATCGGTAAAGTGTTGCTTTCCCTGTTTGATTTCTAAAATGGGAAGTACGTTACATTTTAACCAAATTCATCCACAGAATTGTTTATCGTCTTCTGTTTTCTTTGTCAGAACTTTTGCCAGAGATTGGAGGGTTTTTCACTTGAAAATCTACTGACTTTAAGAGTTGATTACTTTACAAGCTGGGGATCTCGAATCTACCTGCAAATGTGCATTATTCGGCGTAGGAGGAGGATAAAGGATCAGTAGTGTCAAAATTTTGTTGAAAAAAATGAAAACAGACACGCCTATTGACTATGCTGTGTTCCGATTGTCACCAAAGCGCACAAGGTAATTTCCTGATTTGTCTTGTTGTACTTGTCTTTCAGATTTAATGTTTGACATGTATTTCCTTTTTTTTTTTTCCAGGTGTGAATTGTTTGTTTCTAGTAATGGAAATACGGAGAAACTTGCTTCCGGACTAGTGAAACCATTTGTGACTCATTTGAAGGTTGCAGAAGACCACGTTGCACAAGCAGCTCATTCAATTAAACTTGAAGTTGAAAGAGGCAGAAGTGGTGATGCTTGGTTTACAAAAGGAACACTGGAAAGGTATATGCAATGCCCATCAGGATACCTTCATTACTTTTGGAGAACTCAATGATGATTCGACTTTTGATATCATCTATGCTTCTTCTTCCTAGATTTGTGCGGTTTGTCAGTACACCTGAGGTGCTCGAAATGGTTAACACATTTGATGCAGAGATGTCTCAGTTGGAAGCAGCCCGGAAAATTTATTCACAGGTAAACTGCCATTTTTGGTAGCAGAAGCCCTCTGATTATGGTTTAAAAGAGCATTTCAGCTGAATTCCAGAACTTTTTGTTCAGGATGCTGGAGATCAGTTTTCTGGTGCTTTAGGTGTGTATCTTTCTCCCTTTTTAGATTATTGTGTGTTTATAAGCCTGTCGGAAATTGTAGGATGATACTGCTACATTGTAACAGGCCTATTATGATTTAGAGATCAAAGATTCTTTGACTGCTGGCTTTTGTAGTATAAGATTTTATTTTATATTGCCTTTCATTGGTAATGATAAGTTATCTTCACCTGTCTAGTAAGACTAGTGAACACACTTTTGATTGAGACATCTTATATGAACTGTCCTTCCTATCATAGACCTGAACTAAATTAACACAGGTTTTGATTAATTTGCTACAGATGGGAATGGATTGGGAACCATTGCGGCAGCGGATACAAAGTAAAGCTATTCGATTTAACGTTTCCTATTTATCAGGGCCTGGTGCCTTGGGGGTGTGAGGCTGCCAATTTCATCAGATGTTGAAATTCTTGAAGTTCTATGTATTGAGTTTTTCATTTCGATTGAAGTGATTGAAACTTTTTCCACATAATTAAATTGAAACCTTTCCACATGATTAAAGTTATTTTTCTTTCCTTTTTCCTTCTTGGTTTGAAGAGTGGTGGAGTAGTGATCAATATCATCTTAAATCATTTACAAGGATGTAGAACATTTGGAAGATATGGAAATTGCAGGGATAACCTAGCGTATTCATCTTTTATAAAAAGTAGGCAGGGATGTATTGGTAGTGATTTATGATGATAGTAGACAGTAATAATGATGATTTCAAGGATTATAGTGTAGAGCAGGCTGCTCAGCAAAATGAGGCTATATGTATTCTATGAGATACACGAACTATGATATTTGAATCAATGTTTGCAGCTTGTTCCTAAATGTAATGTGTCAAATGATGCAGGAAGGAGCTTCTGAGGGCAATGGATGTGCGACTTGCTGCAGTTAGGCAGGATTTAACTGCAGCATTTGATCGTGCATCAGCTGCTGGTTTCAATCCTGACGCTGTCACAGAACTTCAGCACTTTGCAGATTGCTTTGGTGCCCATCGCTTGAAGTAAGTACCCTGAGGGATTTTGTAGACCTATTTGGTTCTCAAAACTCTTTCTATCTCTCCTACCAATTCCTGCCAATTAACTGCAGTTACGAGTGTGGGGGACCATAACTAGGAAAAATGAAGAAAATCTTGTTTAGCTTTCATTCTTCTAATCACTTTTATCTTGGTTACATCAATCTACCAACAATCAAAGCAGCAGATTAGGATTCAGAACATTTGAGTTGTGACTTCCTTTTTCCCCATGTGCTCCTATGCATGGTTCCTGATCTTCAGTTTCAAGAAAGATTAATAGCCCCCAGGTGTTGATTGTGCTGCCTCATCCCGTGGACTGATTTATATACACATCCTAAGATGACATAATAATCATGCCCAATTATGTTCAGCAAACTTTGTTTGAAATTCCAAGCTCCATTTTCTGGTTCATTTTTCTCTTCAAATTGACCTTCCTTTTGTTGATGATTTCTACGTGCCGCTTGGTCACAAGTCAACGCCAGAGTGAAATCAACTGTAGCAGGGAAGTAATCATATGGAAATTGGCTTTTCATTTTCTTCTTTCCTTTTTTCCTTTTCGTATCTTCTTGTTATCATAGGGCTCTACCAGCTCCAATCTATGTTGCACCTCGTGCTTATTGGCAGCTATCTGGGATTCGGTACATTGGGATCTAGGAATATTTTGTGAAATCATCTTCTACTCCTCTCTGTACATTCTAGTGTCTTTTTGATCATGAACTTTGATTTCGTCTGTAGTTTACTTGCAAAAGTCATTTGTTAAACTTATCAAATTCACCTCTCATATTGAATCAATTCTTGTTAATGAACAGATCCGATTGCAACTTTTCACTACTTGTGAGAGTTGAAATTGTAGAGTTTCATTTTTAAATGGTCTTCAGTGGTGCTTCTGGATGCTCTTATCTTGGAAGTGAAGCTGCGATAAATATCTAAAAAGTTATATGCTGCTACATTCATCTTCCCTTGATAAGTGGCAAGTGACTAGGCTAAAAATTTGAGTATTTATGTGAAAATAGTTATGGTCTCTGCATAGGGAAATGGGTTCTATTATTCCAATCATTTTATTGGTGGAACTGCATTTTTCATGGAGCCAAATTTAGAAGGTATGGGAGGTGAGTGAATATGATTTTTATGAAGGTATGACTTAGCTATCTTGATGATTTAAAGTCCCTTTCAAGCACACTTTTTGATTGTTAACACTTATGAATCCACCTCCCTTTATTTCATTCGAATTCAATACCGTATGCTTTGTATTGATCTCAGCATTATGATTCTTTATTACTTCAATTCTCTATTTTACTACAAATCCAGAAAATTTTTGCTCAAGCATTGGGATTGCTGAGGTGGTTCCCGTGTGTCCTAAGTTTATGATGCATAGAACACCTGAATTTCAGGAAATTTTCTATAGTCTAGGGTATTGCTCTGAATGAACCTTGGCTACTTGTTAGCTCCTTGTTAGGCTATTGTCCCACACACTTTATTTTTAGTGTGCTAGAACATTCTTCCATTTGGGACAAATAAGTAGTCATTCTGGTTAAAGATACAGAGGAAGTAGTGTACACCTTTTGAGATATTATAACAAAGAGTGAGAAAACTTAAATGTGGGAATATTATATAAGGCTGGCATTTACTCTTCTCAACTTAACAAGTCACTATCCATCAGGTTTGGTAGTTAGAGGATGGTTTTCTGGTTCTCAGGGTCCCAACTTCCTTGTGCTTCTCACCTTTCTTGTTTTCTAATATGTTTTAACTATTCCCCAACCAACTCAAATTAATACATCTGTTTTGTTTTGTCCATCTGGCAAGATTATAATAATCAATACTTGCATGTATTCTGCAGTGATGTTTGTACCAAGTTCATCTCATTCTGCCAGAGGAGACCTGAAATGATCTGTCAATGGAAGCCATGTGTTGAGGATCAAGTGGTTTGGGCATCGTGGGAATCTGACATGTCAATTGATGACCCCACCGAAGGGTCAAGTGGATCCCACAATGTGAGGGGCCACCAACACCCTTTCCAAAATCAAGTCCCACACCAACAAGGTGGCCATGACCAACAAAACTCAGAACAAAGCCAACTCAACCAATCTAATCCCTCTACCTGTGAACAACCTATTTCCTTGCTCTCTGTTAACAGGAAACAGAACAGTGAAGGAGAGGCAAAGAAAGAGGGTTCTGCTACTGACTCGTCACAAAATCAACGTGGTCCCCCAGGAAGGAGACTGAGTGTGCAGGATAGAATCAACCTGTTTGAAAATAAGCAGAAGGAGAATTCAGGTGGGAAAACTGGAGTTGTGGGAAGATCTGCTGAGTTGAGAAGACTATCTTCTGATGTCTCGTCTGGACCTGAAAAAGGTGTGCTCAGGAGATGGAGTGGCGCCAGTGATATGAGCATCGACTTGGGAAGTGACAAGAAAGATAACAACTTTACAGATAGTCCTGCATTAACACCCTCTTCATCTTCTCTGTGCCAGAACGGAAGTAGTGTGATTCTTGGTTCATTAGATGATAGAAAGGACCAAAAGGGATTGAATGATAGGACAAGCTCAGTCCAGATTGAGGCCAAGAGTATTCCTAAAGATCAGGGTGAATTGCAGAGACATGGTGGTGGTTCCATTGTGAAAGATGAGGAGGTGGGTTTGAAGGAGAACCTTGCCTGGAATTATCAAGTCACTTCTGAGGCCAAAGTGAACTTTTTTGCCGGTAAAGGGGAACTAGTACTCGATGATCATTCAGTTGGAGAGAAGGGCAATTCAAGCAGGGAAGAGAAGACACTTGGAGTTTTGGATTTAGGGGGACCTGAGAGAAAGTCTAGAACCTTTCCAGAGAGATTGGAGAACATTTTGGTTAAGAATCAGGCTAGTCTGAACCAGACAGGAGGTGGGATAGGCAATACTCAACTTGAGAATAGTGTGGAGGGTGCTGGCTTCAAGGATCAACCTCGGAGTAAGTTTAGGGCTTGTCATTTGCATAATCGATCTCTTTCAGGGCAATTCGAAGGTGCTTTTGGAGTGAAAGTTAAAGAGGTGCCACAAGGAAAGGTAGGGTCAGATAATACCACTGGAGAAATTGAGCAAGTAGGAATGAAGGACTTTACTTTTCGAGAAAAGGAGTCAGTAAAAGCGGGAGATCTTCAAGTTCCAAAAATAAAGGTCCAAAAACCTTTTTCTGCTGGTCCAGAACAGATGAGAAAGATGCAGAGTGGGAGGGATGAGGGTGGTCTCATATTGGGAAACAAGGCTGTTTTGCCCAATAAAAAGGCTTCTGAAAGCCAAGCAAATTTTATTTCTGCTCAGACAACATCAACAGAGCAAGTTCAGAGGGTTAGGCAGAATAAGGGGAACCAAGAGCTCAATGATGAGTTGAAAATGAAAGCTAATGAGCTTGAGAAGTTATTTGCTGAACACAAGCTTCGGATACCTGGAGATCAGTATGGTTCTGCACGAAAGATGGCAGTAAATTTGCAGTACAAAAAACCAGCAGCAGTGGAGATATCCCCAACACAATCTGAGAAAAAACCACTCATTGAACCAATTGAGTTTCCTAATGATAGCTCTGAGTTCAGAACTCCTCCTATGAAGTTGGTGAACCATCAAGATGATGGCTTTAGTCTGAACCAAAATATTTGTGAGATTAGCTTCTCTGATGATTCAAGAGGAAAATTCTATGAGAAGTACATACAAAAAAGAGATCTAAAGCTGAGGGAAGAATGGAGTACAAAAAGAGTAGAGAAAGAAGCCAAATTAAAGGCTATGCAAGATAGCCTTGAGCGGAATAGAGCTGAGATGAAGGCCAAACTTTTTACATCTGCCAGCAAACAGAGTTCTGCATCTGGTGCTCGACTACTAGCAGATAGTCTGAGAAAGTCCAATGTTCATTCGACTTCTAAGAAAGAGCAGGTACAACGTCACTTGCTACATATTAAGAGATAACTTCCAAGGCTAAGTTTGGGACTTGCAATTTTGTTTTGTTTCTGGTAATTGGAATCTTGAGGCTTCCCCATCTCACAAGTTGTTCATTTTGACAGCATCCTGTAGATTCTACTCAAAGTGAAGAAGATACAGATCCTTCTGAGTTTTCAGAACAGAAATATTATGGCCGAGATGCATTCTTCAGTGAGTCATCTTTAATTGATGGTTCCGCTAAAAGCGCAATTATAAAGCCTTTGCCAAGTAGAAATTTTTCTTCATCCACCCCTCGTACTGCAGCAGTACCAGTTCAACGGTTGTCCAAAATCTCTAGCTCCAATTCAGGGAGACGAAGATTGCAATCAGAAAATTCGCTTGCACTCTCTGTTCCAAACTTCTCTGAATTGAAGAAAGAAAACACAAAACCCTCTACTGATGTCAGCAAAATGACAAATCACCCACGGCTAAGAACCTATACTCGCAACAAGAGTTTCAGCGAAGACATACAACTTGCTGAGGAAGAAAAACCACGACATTCTGAGTCTTTGAGGAAAAGCACTGCTGGACCTGGTGAATTTAATGATGTCTCTTCTTTGAATGATGATGTTGTTGTTTTGGCACCTTTAGAGTTTGATGATGATTATGGTCAACAGGGATCCAATGATAAATTTACAAAATATATGGACTCGAAGCCTTTCCTCAAGAAGGGTGATGGTCAATGTCCTTATGGAGGAGCTGGTGCTGGTAAAACTTCAATGCCCTCTGAGGTTTTTACACATGAAAATCAATTTGAGGAATTACCTTCTGAAATAGATGATTTGAATAACTTGAAAAAGAGTGAAGAAGAAGAGGAGGGGCTTGAAAAACCTGAGGTTGAAGATTGTGCTAAAACGAATAACAGCAAGGCAAGGTTAAGCCAGCGATTGGACAAGATGGTCATGTCTGGTTCTGAGAATGGTGATCCTATGAGATCCCTTTCTTACATTGATCCTTATTCAGTTGCTGACTTGCCTGCCTCTTTGCTTTCGTCCTTCCATGCAGTTGGGACCTTGCAGGAGTCTCTAGGAGAGCACCCCGTAGCACGGAATTCACGAATGCATCATCCGTTATCCTACCAACTTGAGGCTTCAGATATTGATGCTTCTGTTAAGTCTCCTAAGGGAAATCCTGCATCCTGGAATTTTCGCCCACCCAACCAAGTAGAAGCTGATGCAGCTCGAATGAGGAAGAAGTGGGGAAGTGCTCAAAAACCTATTCTTGTTGCCAATTCATCAAACAATCAGTCCCGCAAAGATGTCCCAAAAGGATTCAAACGGTTATTAAAATTTGGAAGAAGTAGTCGTGGAGTTGATAATCTAGTGGATTGGATCTCAGCTACTTCTTCTGAAGGAGATGATGACAGAGAAGATGGACTAGATCCTGCAGGTCAATCATCAGGAGACTTGAGGAGGTCAAGAATGGGATCCTCACAGAGCCATCCTTCTGATGATAGCGTCAATGAAAGTGAGTTATTCAATGAACATGGTAATCTTCCATTTCCAGGTTCAATAATTACTCAAGATGCATGTACTAGTAAGATTGATTCTGGGATGTTTTCTCCAAAGGAAAAGAAGATTGATTCTAGGATGCGTTTACATTATATATGTGGTCTTATGTATGTTCCCATGTAGATTGGAATTGATGCCTTCTCCTCCAGCTTTAGGAAGTAGTTGATTCCATGATTAGGAAGTCATCGCATCCCCTTGTTCAAAATGATGGGGCTTTAAGTTATTCCTCTTTAAATACAAAGGAAATGTAGTTGCTCATTCTGTTTAATTTATTGCTCTGGCTTTCAGTAAGAGATCCCTTTGCTGTTGAATGTAAAGCATTTGGGGAACATTCAGAGATTTTGCACTGTCCTGATCTAGCACTATCTGTTTTATAGTGTCAGTATCACATATCTAATTAAGCTTGTCATCCAAGGGGTTTTAGCCATTTAATCTAGGTGGAAAAACTTTCACATTAGGGAAGTCATTAATTTGCATGATTTGGACCATTGTTCAAACTAAGGGAGTGTCGAGAATTTTGTGTTCTGCTGGAATTTGCTATTTACTGCATTGATGTGCTAATAATGCTTCTTTCCTATACTTGTCCTTCAGGTAAGCTGAGAATTGGTTAGCAGTGCTATATGTTTGAAAAATGACTACTCATTTGATGTTTGTTTGATGCAAAAAAAAAAACTTCAAATCTATAAAAGAAATAAAAGAGGAAAAGATAATCAATCACAAGCTTTAATTTGGTGGAATGAGGATTAGGAATTGAGTTGACATGCAAGATAAGGGCTAAAATTTAGATTATGTTAGAATTCCTTATTGAAATTGTAGTAGTAGTAAGTTAAATATGATGTTTTATTTTAGATATATTATCTTAGTTATTTAGGAGATACAGAATTTTTATTAGAATAGGATTTAAATTTTAGGATTCCTTTCCTACTAGAATAAGGGTTCTAAGAACTCTATATATGTGTGTACTCAGCCGTTCAATAGAACAAGCAATATGAAATTTTTCTACAAACTTGAGTTTTCAACTAGAAGGTTTGATACTTTCTTCTAATAATGATTCTTAGACCCTATAAGTGATTCTTTGTTTTCTACTCTCCATTGTTTGTGTTCCCTACAAAATCCCAGCCATTAAGCCTAAATTCGAACTATATCAAATCGTAAACTCCTAAGCCTAAATTTTCAGCAATCAAACATTAAATTTTCAGCTATACAAAATTTAAAATTTCAGCATCCTAGCCAAAGTTCAATCTTAAAACTTGATATTCAGTAGCTGAATATCAACCATATTTCTTAATTTTGTGATTTGTGGCTACTATTTGTCCTACATCATTGTTTCCATGTAGATTTTTCTATTTATTTTGAAATTTATGTTTCCAATTATTTTCTTCGAATTTTATGCAAAAGTAAAAGGAGGGATTTTTAGGTATGGCTTTGATCTACTGCTGAAATCTCAGATGGATGACTTGTCTCTCTTCTTGCAGCTCAAGCCTTGAATAGCTCTATACCAGCACCTCCAGCAAACTTCAAATTGAGGGATGACCGTATATCTGGAAGCTCTATCAAAGGTGACTTCTTTTACGCTCCTTTAGTGGGATTTGTTTATTTTCCTTGGCAACACATGCCATTCGTTTTAAGCTGCACAATGCTTTGTTCCTAATGTATTTCCGTAGTGCTTGGCCTAGTAGATAGCTTCACGTCATTGCTAACTACATGCTTGCATCATGTCATCGCTAGCTATGTGCTTGACAAACTTGATTTTTTCCTGCACTAGTCAGGCTTAGCCAATTATGAACATGAAGTTTAGAGCAAAATAGAAGCTTCATTTTGCTAAGGCTGCAAAGCTGTAGCTTAACTTGAGCTAGCTGTCCTAACTCAAGTTCACTGCATTAAAGCATGTTAGAGGCATATGGGCATCAAAAGTGACCATCTGGTTATTAATTTCTTATCAATTTGGGCCACTTTAGAGATCAGATCTCTTAAGAGGAAAGTACGTTGCTGTCAAGAAGAAGACTAATCACACACAAAAAACAATAAAGGGACAATTTTACTAATTTCACATGGCTGGCTTAATGTTTTCGTTGGTTATACAGCCACACTTCTAACAATTTTGCACAAGTCTAAATGTTATGAAAACTGATACTTAGCAAACAGAATCACGTAAGGAAAGCTTTCTTTTTGAGTTTTTGATTCTTTGAATCTACAATTTACAGCCCCAAGATCATTCTTCTCACTTTCTACGTTCCCAAGCAAGGGAAATGATGCGAAACTCCGATAATACTTGTCAGAAGCTTGGAGCTACTGCTTGAAGTTATTGTTAATGATAAGGTGTAAAGGAATGCTGCGTGTAGTAGAAAACATGCTTGTGCCAAAATTGGCTGTAAATTCTGTCAGACAAAAATCAACTATTGGTGTTTGTATGATTTTGTTAGTCTAGGAGCATTCTTTTTTCTTTTGCTCATTGGTTTTAGTCTTGTGTGATGTACATGGGATCATCTCGTTAGAATTATAGTTGTTAACGGTGTAATAATGGTGACGTGATTGTGCAGACCATATCTTTTGTAAACACGATTACTCGTCTTAGTATCTAGAGAATGCTGTTTGTGGCTGCTATTGTGTTTGCTCCTTTTTGTTCTTTTTACAAAAAAAAAACAAAATCTGCAAGAAATACTAGCTATCCTATAGCTCTGCCATACAAACCTCCTTGTTTGTCACAGAGGAAGAGCTCCACTACTGACATTGGGGTTCTCGAAGGTAATGTAAGCTTGGGTTGGTTCGGACTGCGAGAGTAACCAGATTATCTGTACACTGGTTCTCTTCTCGATGTATGTGCTGCAGTTGTGTCTCTCAATCTCGTTGGAGTAACTCTCGGGCACATGTCAGTAAAGAAATATGCTCAGCAAATTCGGTCCTTGAAGAGGAAAGAATATTAATAACTTCTAGAGAATTCACTTCGACAATGACTCGGCAGTACCCCATGGATCAAGCTAAAGACAGACCCGAGTGGATTCCCTAGAGTTTGGCAACTTGTAGCAACGCTCGTCTAATATGTTGAGTAAATCTACCACACCACTGGCTGGTGCAATCACAAATGAAACCCCTAGCAGTAGCTATGGACGATCCTTGTTTCACCGCCTCATCTGTGTTGAGTTTGACCCAGTTTTTCGAAGGTTTCGACCACCCTACTAGACCACCTACTGAAAGACTCATAAGTTGGAAACATACAATTTTCCACTGTTCGTGCCTTATCTATCCACTCCATGTAATCCAAAATTGCTCTTATACCATTCTCCGGTCAAATGAAATCAGCTTCAAAAAAGCTTTTGTTACGCCAAATCATGCTAGTGCCAATTGAACTAAGCTTGTTACACTCTCAAGTATTGGCATAAATTTGCTCTAAGAACCCATCACATCCTTCCTTTACCTCCTTCATTTATCGAGTCCAAATCTTCTGTTCAGTTTTATGGTGTTTTATTCTGTCCCATGAATCTTAGCCATTCATTTATGTGGGTTCCGCGTAGGTCCCGCATAAATAAATAGCTGAGATTCATAGGACATAATAAGATACCATAAAATTGGACAGAAGATCTTGTTTCCCATTTATCGCCTCCAACTATCTATGCTTTCAAGAAAAAGCTTGTCAAATTCATTGATCAAACCACTTGGTTTCAATTTTTTATTGTTCTTTTGCATTTTTATTTGCATCAACTTTGATCTGTGGATATTCGAGTTTTAAGAGGTTTCAACTTTAATTCCAGTGTCAGATTCTGCACATACGACTCGTATATAAGTAGTGGACGTGTGTCCTTTAAGGAAATTATCGTACTTAAATCTGTTTCTTGAGCAACTTTAATGTCCATATACTGTATATGGGGCCTTTAAATAGAACAAGGATGTTTCGACTCTGTATATTGCACCTTTTCTGATCTCGTCACCTTTTGGTTTCAGTTGACTTTCCTGAACAAAGAGCATGACTCTGAACATGACATTCCTTGATAATGTATCATACAGCCACTGTGTATGTGTTGGCGATGTCTCAGAAATTTCGACAATAGCAACGAACATGAACAGACATGCAATAGACGTATCAAGAAAATAAGTCGGAAAGAATAAAGAAGCAGTTG
>JANZLH020000077.1:1204249-1215089 GCA_026770325.2 Erythroxylum fimbriatum
TTTTGTAATAAAAATTATTTATGCATATAAATATTATTTAAAGTATATTAATTACTATGCAAAGTACAATATATTAATTATTATATAATTTTAAACCATATAAAATATAAATCAAAATAACCATATAAAATATAAATCAAAATATATCTAATCAAATATTTTATATAGATTATAACATAAGTAAACTAATATCAAAATAAATATCCAAGTTGAGTAAATAGTTAAATACATAATAAACGGGAAGATAGGTTTGTGGGTATTGTAAGAATTATATGTAAAATATAAGAAAAAAAGAAACTAAAAATAGGCTTATTAATTGATCTGAAAATTTTACCTAAAAAATATTTTTTGAAAATTTTAAATTTAAATTTCTTTAAAAAGCTACATTTTGGCTAAAAAATCATATCTATTAAAGAATTATTTTTTATTTTACAGTCAAATATCTTTTTTTAAGACTTTTGTGATAGATAAAAGTGTTTATTAACATTTCAAAATTCCGTCTAAATAGTCACTCTAATAATAAAAGTTATTATATTGAATGCAGACGACAGGTTATGGTGAACAGTAACTATGACACCAAAAAAAAAAGGAATTAGATAAAATCATCATCTTCATTTAAAAAACCAGAAAAACATGAAATCAAAATAATCAATGATTATAAAAATAAACAAACAATGAACTCATACGTCGCATTCATCGAACCCTATCTGTGGCCACACAATCTCTCCCATTGCGTTCTGTCACTGTTGTTCGTCTCCGTCTCTCATCCTCCATCTGTGGTGTCCTCTTAAGCTCCTTCAATTTTTCTTGGCCATTGATTCATCAATTTCACGTCAAAACAAGGTTTTCGACCAGGCGATGGTGGTGCGTGACGAAAAAACCCACAATTGGACAAGAGTGAGAGATCAGTTTTTTTCAAATCAAGAGCATAACGAGAGCATCCGATTTTTGTACAGAATCCATGACTGATGCTGATCCAGAAAAATGGATATAGTACAAAATATATATTGGTGAAATAAAATAAAGCAATAAAGAAAGACTACATCAAGAACGTACCTGTGATCAACCTGTTTTTGGAAGAGATACCATCTCTGATATTGCGCCTCATCGCTGGTAAATTTCTCTCCCATTTTTCTGTCTCCTCATCGACTTCGCTATAGTAGTCTATGTCGTCCATCTCACAATCTTCTTCGCCATAGTCTTCGTACGTCTTCCTCTATCGTTGCCTTGTCCTCTTTCACTTTCAATGTTCCCTTTTCATTCTCCATCATTAATTCGATATTTTCTTCTGTCTCTCCAGTTTCGTGTAAGGTGTGATCTTACATTCACTATTGACTCAAATCCAAAGTGAGAGAACTTGGTGATGCTCTTGTGGCGTAATATATTTTACTACACCTACACGGCCAAGAGTTGTTAACGTCAATGTTCTAAAATTGTCAATTTTTAAATTTTATGTTATATAATTTAATAATCTTTCTTATTAAAATATGATTAGTTTATTAATTAATTAATCATTTTGTAAACTAATAAATTTTTATAAATCAATTAATTTTCATTTAATAATCTATTTTTTAATTAAACTTAATTTTTTTATAAGAATAACTTTCTTTAATTATTTTCAAATTCTTTAATTTTATTCAATTTTTAACTAATTTTATAATAATCTAATGTCGATTTTACCCTATAAATATTAAATCTCTTGTCTTACTGATTTAATTTCTGGTTCGGTTTTCAAAACATTGGTTAATATACTGCATTATGTCAGCCTTAAATTGTGACCCAACTTAGGCAAAAATTAAACAATCAACCAAGTATTTGTTATAATGTCCCAATTCCATCCAACATAACAAGCCTGCTTATCTAAAATAGCTTGATAATTCATAATTATTATTTGTTGTAAAATGGATAAAGAATAATTTGAAAAATATTAGTGAAACCTAAATTCTTGTCACTATAATAATTTCAAAGGTGACTAAAATTAAGACCTTTTTCAATCATTTATTGATTTTTAAAAATTGATCTTCCAAACAATGATTTTGTTAGATATGCAATTAATGGACTTATTTACTAAATTAATTTAATTGAACTACTTCATATATTAACATTCTCTTTAGCCACTAAATTTTTAATTGATAATTAACTAATTTGAAATTTAGAAACTACTAAAACTCGATTTTAAATAATTTTAAAATAATATTATTCACTTATAAGATAATGTTCTACTACAGATTTAATTATCAACAAACAGACTCCCTGAAGGTAATTAACATTAATTCTCTCCTCTTTCACTATAGTTTTAACTGAAGATAACTTTTTGGTGGCACGTACTCGTGGCCTTCTACACCAAGCCTGGCCAGTGAAGTTACAGCATGTGAGTTGTGAAGGGAACCAATGTATCGATCGACTAGTCTCTATTATAGTGATGTTCAGTCCAAGCCTTCATATGCTTCAGGAGCCACCGATGATAGTCGTGAAATTACTACTTCGAGATCAATAAGGCGTTCAGTACCGCAGAACCTATATGTCTTTTGTTTGTTTTTTATTTTCTTTCCCTTGTAGCAAAAAATATATATATATATCAACAAACATGATACATATTTTTTGGATGCATGAAACTGGGTGCACTTCTCTGTTGGCAGAGCCCATGGTATCTTAATTGCTTGGTGGGCAGTGTGGTTGTCCATTGATACCCAAATCCTAGTGCTTCGAACCCGTTAGTACAAATGTGTTTGTTGGAATTTAAAAATTGTACAAAAAATTAAACTAATAATATAAAAATTTTAAGGTTTAAAAAGTTAACTTAAATTAAATTATTATAAAATCAGTTAAGCATTAAATAAAATTAAAGAATTTAAATTATCTTTACTTATTGAAGAATTTAAAGCTTAATTGAAAAAAGATATTATTAAATAAAAATTAATTGGTTTATTTTAGTTTGTAAGAACTTACTAATTTATAAAAATTTACTGAGTAATTAATAAATTTATCGGTTTTTAACAGCAAGAGTTATTAGTATAAATCGACCCGAAAAGTTAAAAACTAAACTAAAAAATTGAAAGGTTCAAAATTTTTACGGTTAAACTAACCAAATTAGTCGAACTTTTTAATCATTAAATTTTAAATTTAAGATTTGAAGATCTATGTCATGGTGGAATTTAATAATCATCACAATGTTTGCTGATTTCTCACGTTTTTGTCTTCATAACGATTGGCTGTGCTGGTCATGTCTAGTAAGTATCATGTACCAAACGAATATTAACGACAAACAAATGTTACATTATCACACCTTTGTCCATTTTCATATATTAAAGAAGTTAGTTCTAACCACCTAATCATTTGATGCGTTTGTTTCTCTACTAAATTAATTGCTACAATCAACAAGACGAAAGAGTAGCATACACACCAAGCAAAGCAACTTATCGACTGCTTTCTATTATACTCATACAATCATGATAACAGCTATAAATGCAATCATTAAAGTACAGATTCTTCCCATCACTATACATTCTTTCATATACTATTCAATTAGAGTATCTCGTATTGACTAAATATGAAAATATTAAAAGGCTTATAAGTGGTAAGAGTTAACTATCCAAATAACTAATTCTAGTTATTTTGACAATAGTTGACTCAAGCTCAACTCTTAGTAATGGACTCTATACTTTTTTTTATATTAAAAATTATAATATATTCGTATATTTCATAGATAAAGTAGGTGTAACCAATCGCAGTACTATAGCCAACCAATATATGGCAGAAATCGGCCCACTATAGCTAGCATTGCAATGAATTGGATTCAGAATGGTAAATGAATGTGCTGGTAACAAATGTCTTTGGGACCCAAAGTAGAAGGGTTTTCGACAAAACGATTGTAACTTATATACATCACTGTGTACAATTTAATGAGAAATCTAGAGAAGGATTCGATTCATGAGAATAAAGAGGAGGGGACCAACGCAATGAAATATGTGGCTCTTCATGTAGCAAAAAAATTATTTCCCTCGTACAGTATAACTGGCACCACATACAGCAGGAATGTATATGTGCCACCTTAATGCTGTCCACTATTGACAATGTTCTGGCCAAGTGTTGGACCTTTGTATCCTGGTGTAAATGTAATGCTTGAAGAAAGGGACAGGTGAGGTTTAATTTCTTGCAAATACAATGCCTTAAATCGAACAATGACAATGTTTTCTCTTTCTTTGCTCAGAGGGGTGACATGACATTGTTTTGATTGTACATGCATGTCCAAGATTTATCAAAGCAAGGACTCTATGTTTATTTTACTCTGTCTCTGTCCTATCCTATGAATCTCAGTCATCTATAAATTTTACGTGAATCCCGCATAAATAGATGGCTGAGATACATAGGACAAGATAAAATGGACAAAGGATCAAGTAACCATCCAAGTCGCATTTAGTTTGTCCACAGTAATGCCAACTCTTATATTTGCTCATCAATCTATAGCTGGGGTGAAAATTGGAATATAAAAGCTTGGAAGAAAAAGTGAAACTGGGGAATATTATTTTTGTTCATCTTCGAAGAGTACAAAAATTTAACAAAAATTTACACACAACAATGTCTACTTTACCAAAATTCTAACTTTCTAATCAAACTGAAAATCCACCTAACCAAGCTTCATATAATGTTGCCACTAGATTAAGGAAATGGATTTAGTTTTCATTTCATGTTATTTTGAATGCCTAATACTACTCTTCCACAAATCTTGCCGTTAACAAGTGAAGTAGAACTCTGCTAGCTCCTCGGCTGATCCCAACTGAGAAGCACCACTCTCGAGCATCCATAGAAAGTGTTCAAACAACACCACTTCACAAGCAACCACCACTTCTCCGTGGCAACAACCACCGGACTTGTCAATCAACTCTTGGAAAAGAGGGTGGCAAACGACGTCTGAGCTCAAAAGATACCGCCGGCGAGACTTGCCCACGTAAACTTCTTGCAGTTCCTTGCCAACCTTGTCATCATACTCACAACTAGCACCAGCGTCGACGGTGGTGTCTGATCTTGATAGCTTGCTGAGAGATGGCCATCTTTTGATTGCTGACTTGAGCTTGGTTAACTTGCCAGGTTTTTCCATATCTAAGGTTTAGGTTTTACTGGGGCTTTGGTGACCAGAAAAAACTACCTAGCGAGGTAGTTTCAGGACAGACTGAAAAGGGTTTCCGAGAGAAGCTTGATCGGTTGATCTTGTGAGGAGACACAGGGGAGGGTTCGTATATAAGAGAGTTCAGAGAAGAGATTAAGAAAGGCATATATGTGCATGGCCCACTGTTTTCCATACAACAGCTAAGAGAGAGAGTGTATGTCTGTATCAGTTGTCTACATTCATTAAAAACCATTAGCTGCTTTTGTCTAATCTTGATTGTATAGGTTCTTTGATTTCAGGATATTAGCAACGTGTATACCTTGTCGTACGTGCTTTCGGATATTCTGTCTAATATTACATTATTTTATTTTGTTCTATAAATTTCAACCATTTATTTACGTGAGTTTTATATGGATCTTATGTAAATAAACATAAAATTCGCACAAATAAATAGCTGAAATTTATAAGACAAAATAAGACACCATAACATTAAATTAGGATCCCATCCCGTCACATGTGCCTATGTATTTATATATCTACTCTTTACCTAGGATTTTCCCTTAGCTACTAGTGACAACATGATAAATGCTCGTTCGGTCGAGCTTAAATACATGTGTAAATTTTGGATTTAAATTTGATTAAATTAAATATGAATTAGACTAATTTATCATTTTATTCAAAATGTCTTTTTATAAATTTTAACAAAGAATTATATAGCATGTCAACCCTAAAGATAATGCTTACTTTTGTTCATGTGAAGGTATGCGAGTTGATGTAATACTTTAGGCATAATCAAATTTTAATATGAATCGAATTTAAACTTGTTTTGATTAAGAATTGAATTTCAACTTTAGATGTGCCATACCCTCTTGTTGGTTACGCCATGAATTATTATGTTAAATGAATCCTCATCATTCATATTTTGAAAAAGTTGATTATGTGGAGATATAGTTGTAATTAAAGTAGCATTATTAAAGATTTTAAAAATATATTAACAATCTATTGATAATATCTTAATGTTTAAGTTATAACTTCATCCGGTCTGCAAAAAAAATCTCAATTGTTTCGAAATTTCTCTTTTTTTAATGGACTATTTACGGAATCTTCATAAATAGGATCAAACCCTATTCTATGGTATTTATCTCTTTCTTATTTTTAAGCAAGTCCCTGAGAGGGTTTAATTGATTCATGATTTATGTTTCATCTTTTCTTCTCGTTTGTTTCGAGAACTATAGCGATCAATTCCGATTTTTTCTTTTCCTATTGATTCTTTTCCGATCCCTTTTATGTATAACTTTACCATTATTAATATAAGTGCATATTATGTTAACAATGCATGTAAATTTATTCAAGGAATGTATATTAGATATTTATTTTGAAACTTACATTATTTTCTTGTTTAGTATTCCAAAAAAATACAGAAAATTTAAAATTTTAACAAAAACGTATCATGTTTCAAGTAATTGGAGGAGCGTCCAAAACAAGTATGCATAACTAATTTTAGACAACATGCCTTGTATAAATTGATGATAATGACTAATAGAAGTGTATACATGGTGGGCACCATGACATGATGATACTAGATGCCGAGTTAGTGAAAATACCAAGGAAGAAGCTGGTTAACTTTTGAGGAGTTGGTTGCGTTGTTGGTATTGTAGTTGTCGTTATTCCAATTAGTTTTGCAGGAACATAGCTGTGTTGCCTGTTGTTGGCTGCAAAAACAGCCATCGGTTCCCACTATTTCGTCATGAACACCAACTTGCTATACCAAGTCAACGACCGACCTAAACAAGGTCGCATCTTGTTCTTCGTCACAATTGTCACTACTTGTGTTTTGTCTTCAATGGTCATTGTGGTAGTAAGATTTTACATTGTTCATGCATCCAACCGTAATATTAATATTATGAAACCGTGATTACGTTTAGCTAATCAAAGAGGAAGACCAAAGTAATCAGAGTTAGACATGTAAGGGAAGAGTAATCACTATCTATCAACATAAGAGAGACAGCTGTAGAGTGAAGACGGTGAATTAATTGATTTCTTCATTGTAATTTGTGCAACTAATTGACTTTTGGAATTGTTCTTGAACAAATGTTTGCTTCTTATCAAATTTTCTATGCAAACAAGGTATACACTTACAAGCTGTGTCAACCATTTGAGAGAAAAGAGAAAAAGAGAAATACAAAAATATTTTGTATGTTTTTGGGTCTAGTTTTTTCTTGTAATTCTCCAGTTTTTTCAGTAGCAAAAGTCTTTTATCTTTGCCCGTAATTTTTACCTTAATTTGGAGGTTTTTCACGTAAATTCTGTATGTTCAGTACTATTCCTTCAGTTCTATTTAATTGCGAACTTGCTCTAATCCGGTCGACCGAAAAAGGTGCCTACTAAAATTGACAAAGAAATGGTAGGCACTATTGTGCCCACCAACTTTGAAACTTTAAGGGGATAGCTGGCCAAATATATATAGGCAGGAGATGAAGAGAATAGATCATCACTGAAGTAAGTATCAAAGAGCAGAAAAATAGAGAGAAGTGAGGTGAGAGAAAAGAGAGAAAGAGAGATACAAAAATATTTTGTATATTTTTTGTTCTAGTTATTTCTTGTAATTTTTCAGTTTTTTCAATAATAAAAATCTTATATTATTGTCCGTAGTTTTTACCCTAATTTGAAAAATTTTCACATAAAATTTATGTGTTTATTACTATTTCCTCAATTATATTTAAGTGCGAACCTACTCTAATTAGTTCGATTTTCAGAATATCGTTGACATCGGCAGTCTGGACTCATGTCATTTTTCAAAAGGTTTAAGCCATGAATCGACAGTTCGACACCAACTAGCTTAGAGAAAGCAACAGTTCTATGATTACATAAACAAATAATCATGAAAACCCTACCGGTTAAAGCTGTTGTTTGTGGTCCAATGAGTTTGTCCTTTCGAACCATCTTTTAAGACTCGCCTGAAGGTACTTCAACACTTAGATTGTAATGTAATGCAGGGCAAATCTTTAGAGGGATCTCTGGACTTGCAAGGCATGTGCTTCAGTAGACCAATATAAGATTTTGCGGGCATATATGGATCATATGATTAAGATTATGTCATGTGCTAGTAATCATTACCAGTTCATGCTAAAACGGTAATCTGGGGAGGTGAGGAACAAAGATTTTGTCTTGTGGGGAATAATTAGGCGTTCTTGCTTCAGTCGTCACCTATTGAGTAGGGCATCTGGGGAAGCATGTGATCAGATAGCTATAATGAAAATAATGCTAATGTTGCTATTACTATTCAGTTGCTTATTTCCTAATTTTTCTCTACTTTTATACGAATACGGCAATTCATGAGTACTAATAATGCGATTTTGAAGATAAAATATGATGAAGATATGTAACTTTAATTTGGAATTGAGCTTTCTGTTACTAATTAGCACTGAAGCATTCCAATATTCCAATTCAGATATTGCATCAAAATAGTGAACAATTGGGACCAACACTTGATTTTCACATGCTATCTGCTATGATTAAATTTCCTAGGTTCGAGGTCAGGGATAACCTCCAGAAACAAGAAGGAAAACAGAGTTTGGGAAATGAGCTTTCTATTCATTCCTTCATACATTTACAATTTATAGAGATCTTCATTAACAAATCATTACAGAAATCACGTGTAGTTGCTTCTCATGTATGCATGTAGTTGTCACTTCTCAACCAACTCTGTACGATTAATATTGGATGTAATCCTCCCATCTTGTTGGGCAACGCATACGTCTTGGTGGACGGGCTTGCTCCTCAGCTCCTATAGCTTCTTCTTTCTTTGATGGGTTAACTCAATCTGATCTTGGTCTTTGCTATCATCCCCTCCCATTGGAAGCAACACCTTGTCCTCAAAGTGGTACTGTGATTGCAATTCTTCCCAGTTCTCCCAAGTACTGTCTTCAGGAGGTAGACCAGACCACTGAACAAGAACCAAACGTTTAGGTGGATCAACGGTGACATCGAGCTTAGAATCAAGAAGCGCTAGAGATTCGATTAAAGGGTGACCATTAATAGAATCTGATGGAAGATCAAATTTGGGAGATTGAAGGGGACCTTGATGAAGTTTGAGGAGAGAACAATGGAAGACATGATGAAGCTTAACACCAGGTGGAAAAGCAAGTTTATAAGCAACCTGACCAATGCATTCAAGAATCTGGTAGGGACCATAATAGCGCTTAACGAGTTTGGGGATGGAGTAACCACGCAGGGTAGATTGACGATATGGCCTAAGATTCACATAAACCCAGTCGCGCACCTGATAGTGAACATCACGACGATGCTTGTCTACTTCATGTTTCATTTGAAGCTGCACCTTTGTTAATTTCTTCTTGAGAAATTGCAGTTTGTCATCTCGTGTTGATAGGAAATTTTCAACAGCTTCGTTTGGAGTAGTACCAAAGACATACTACGGAATAAATGGGGGAGGTTTACCAAATGTAACATGAAATGGAGATAGGCCAGTGGAGGAATTCGATGGCAGTATTATACGACTATTTGGCCCACACAAGATAACGATGCCAAAGTGCAGGTTGATGATGAACAAAGGCACGCAAATATTGCTCTAATGTTTGATTAACAACTTCGGTTTGGTCATCAGTTTGAGGATGGTATTCTGTACTCAAGAGCAAATCCAGAAATTTTTTTGAGTGTGGGCAAAATTTTATTTTTAATTAGGACAAAATTTTAATAAAAGCAATTTTTTCATGTTGGCAAAACTTAAAATAATAACTTTTTACATGAAATTTTTTCGAGATAGTGGGGAAATTTTTTGGGGGCAGTGGGGGCAAGTGCTTGTGGATCCGCCCCTGTCTGTACTCATTCGCAATTTTGTACCACTTAAACGAAGAGGTTATTTCCAAAATTTTCTGAGGAAGATGGTGTCACAATCCAAAGTGAGACTACGGGGTAACAAAGTTTACTAGTATTGTGACGAAAGAAGAAAGAAGAAAGAACGTGACTATTGTGACGAAAGAAGAAAGAAGAAAGAACGTGAGAACTTTCTGTATTATTCTCATACTGAAAACATACAATATACATCGTTATATACATGCGCTACACAGCTGAGAAAGAGAAAACTGTATTAAGTAACTCTAACTGAAAAACCGTTAATAAATAAATAATCTTCATCACCCCTCAAGTTGGAGCTTGTAAGAAATTGTACAAGCCCAACTTGGCTATGAAGGTGGTAAACGCAGGAGCTGGAAGAGACTTATTGAAGATTTCTGCAATCTGTGTAGAGGAAGAAGTGTGTGGTAGAGAAAGAAAACCCTTCTTTAGCTGCTCTCTAACTATATGACAATTAATATCCAAGTGCTTAGTTCTTTTATGGAACACTGGATTAGCAAAAATTTGTAATGCTGCTCAATTGTCACACTTCATTAAAATAATTAGAGTGACTGGAATTTGAAAATCCCGCAAAATGTAGGAAATTCATAAAAGTTCACTGTAAACGATCTAGAAGGGGGGTTGAATAGATCTTTAATCTTTTCGAATAATTCTACAGTAATAATCAGAAGTCAATTCACACAAAAATCAAATTAAACAAAATCAAATATAGAGAATAAAGAAGAAAGGCAAACGCTATTTTTATAGAGGTTCGGTGCTAAGACCTACGTCCTCTACCTAAGCCCCCACTTAGGATTTGGCAAACCACTTTACTACACTTTTTAGTTCAGTGTGAACTACTTGACTTCCGGCTCAAGCTAC
>JANZLH020000077.1:1215189-1228483 GCA_026770325.2 Erythroxylum fimbriatum
CTTCCTGTATAAACGGTAATATATATATATATATATGTTATTTTTCAAAATTTTGGGGGCCAGTGCCCCACTGGTCCAAATGCCTCCGTCTATGCTTAGAAAACCAACTGGTACAACTTAGTTCGTTGAATAGTTAGTTGATAGTAGGGATCGGAAATGATCTTTAATTATGACAACATTAAGGGCTCGGTAATAAACGCAGAAGCGCCAACTACCGTCCTTTTTTTGACAAGTAACACTGACGACAAGTAAAGGTTGATGCTAGGTTTGATGAGGCCGGATTAGAGCATTTTCTCAACCTGTAATTCAATTTCAGGTTTCTGGGAATATGGATAGCGATATGGTCTTACATTGACAGGATTTGCATTAGGATGACACGATCTGTACCTCTACTCGGTGGGAGTGTGTTAAATGGTTGAAATAAGGTGGAATAAGTATCAAGTAAATGTTGAACTAAAGGTGGAATAATGGATGATGGATGTGAAGGAGTAGATGGGTTCGGTTGAATTCTGATATGGTAAAATTCGGAAATGCTGGATGTTTGAAGTAAGCGTCATAATTAGAGGGGTTAAGCAATGTCGGGGGCATAAAAGTCAGTGCGTTGGAGAGTAATAAGCTTGTCTTAATGATGGAATTGCATGGTGAGGGTAGAATAATCTAACATAATGGGTCATAGTTGTTTTAGCCATTGGACACCAAGAATGAGATCAGCACTCGTTAAAGAAAGGATGTGAAGGTCAGCACGAATTTGGGCTTCAGGGAATTGAATAGACAGATATGTGTGCATTCTAAGGTAGAACCATTGCCAACTAGAACGTGTAAAGGCTTAATGGGTTGAGAAGGCAAATTGAGGTAGCGTGCAATACGTTCTTGCACGAAATTGTGTGTACTACCCCGTCAATGAGGATAGTAATGGGTTGGTTGTGGATACGACCCAAGATGCGGAGGGTTTCTAGAGCTGAATGACCTGTCATGCCATGAAAATTGATTTGAACCGGATCAGATATAGAATCTAGTGAGGAAGGTGTAACTGGTATTGAGTCATCTTGGCACTCGGGAAATGAAGTTTCTGGATCATCAGGTATTAAGACAAGAAAACGGGATTTACATTTATGGGTGGGACTGAACTTTTCCTCACAATTGTAACAAAGATCTTTTTCGCATTTAATGGCCATTTCGGTTGGGGTGAGTTTCTTAAAATGTGGCTTAGAGGGAGTGGGTAACGGAGCAGGTGACTGTTTAGGAGGTGGGGTGAAAATGGATGGCCAACTAGTTAATGGAAGGACATGATTTGACCAACCCAAGGATCAAGAATGTAGGGTGCGATGAGCATAAACCAATTTGTCTTCATGAGGACGAGCTAAAGTCGCAGCCTGAGTTAACTGGGAGACTGCCTGCCTGCCGAAAGACAGAAGGGGTCTTGGCATTCGGAAAGTCCAGGAAACTAATGATGCTTTCCTAGCTAAATTAGGATAGACTCCAGTGACAAAACCTCATGCCTTATGGGCTCAAGTCCTTAAAGCTAAATACAACTTTGACGACAATCAGCTGCCCACCTCCCTTGCAATCACTGAAGACTCGATGATCTGGAAGAGCATAAAGGTGACGCGTTTTTGGCTAGGATTGGTCGCTACTTTTTGGAGCCACTTGTTGGCTCTTATAGAAATGACGGAATATGAGCATTTTTTATCATCAGTTTAATTGGCCTTCCTCACCCATTTCTCTTATTGTGTCTTTTGCATAGCAAATCCATAAAGCTGCTGTTTGGCAACGGCAAGCTATTTTGGGACATCGGCCTCATCACGAGCAATTGATCGGCTGGAGCACATCGCTCGCAAGGTGGGTCAAGCTCAATACAGATGGCGCGTGCACACCTTCCTCTTTGCTAGCCGCAGCGGGAGGAGTCCTACGTGACAGCTTCGGCAATTGGCTAGGTTCGTCCACAATCTCGAATGGTGTTCCCCGGTGACTACGGAACTTTGGGGTGTGTTTTCAGGCTTCACCCTCGCCTGAGATTTAGGTTATTATCGAATCGAACTTGAAGTGGACTCGATTGCGGTGATCAACCTCCTTTCATCCGAGGCGAGCTGGTATACAATTCTCAATCCGATTGTGTAAAGGATTCGGGAACTGTTTACTTGGAATTGGACAGTAGTGCATCGACATATCTACCGCAAGAGTAACCGGTGTGCAGACTGGTTATCCAGCCATGCGGAGCAGTTCGACCTTGGGCTTACTTATTTAGATACTACACCCAGTAGGTGCCATTATATCCTCCTTGAGGATACATTGAGAATTAGTTTCTCTTGACTCGTTTTGTATTCTGTTTTTTCTCCCCTTAATCAAAAAAAAAAAAAGTCGCAGCCTGAGTTAAGGTCAAGGGTTGAAAGGCTTGAATATCACGGCGAATATCAGCAGATAAGTCAAAAATAAAGCAACTTAGAAGGAAGGAGGGATGTAAAATCACTGTACAATTGGCAAGTTTCTCAAAAGCGGTGAGGTATTCAGACACTGAACCTTGCTAAGTAAGTTTAAACAAGACACTTTTTTTTTTAAAAACTGGAGAAAGAAAATTATCGAGAACTAACGCTTCGAGAATGTTACTGATCTCTGATTATTCTGGAGCAACAATCGTCATAAAATGATGGGGCAAAACACATCTCTAAGGCTTCAACACTTTTGGTATGACCGAAATAACTTGAACGATTTATATGTCAAAATTAGATTTCTTAAAATAATTATGGGATGGGTTGGGTGTATATTTGTTGTTTTCTAAATGAAGTTTCTTGAGGCTATTTTACCTTATTTGTGGCTTCATGCCTAAATCTCACGTAAATTGCTAGAATAAGCATGTATTTAGAGACTACCTTATCCCATCCCGAACAAATGACATTTTGTTATCCTACCTTAATTTTTAGTATTTGGGATAAAGTTTTAAATTGATAATCATTAATTATGTTAAATATTTTCAAAAAACCATAAGGGGCTTTAGAAACCACAAAAGGAATTCAATGGAGGTCCAACTACTATAAATGTTATCTACTGTACCCTTTCAATTGAAAACTTAAAAGCCCATTTTCAAGAACCCCATGAATCATGATCTCTAGATCGCCATTGGTCCATTGCATCAATCTTTGAACATTGTGGTTCTCTCAGAAACTGCCACGTCAACACCCAGACAATGGATCAGGTGAGTACACATTATCAATATAACGTACACGTGCAAACATTGGATCTCTTGCGATGCTTCCAGACGTTTCCACGTGCCCAATCGCGAAGTTTCGTTCTCCGCCATTATATGTGTCGCTTCCGTTTTCCCGGTATCCAAACAGAGACTATCAACTCCTGCCCTATACACCAGCGTCTGGGAATTGCTATTTCCCTTTGTTCCTTCTTGTTCCTGCCAAGCACCGTACGAGGAACGGGCACTATTAACTGGTAAGAATTGTCATTCAACGTTTATAACTTTCTCCTGCATTTTCTCGGAAAAATGGCCAAGTAATGATTAATTAGCCTTAAATAGTGTTATTATGGTACTGCTTGTGTGAGTTAAGTGGTGTAGTCAAATGGTTCGTCGATAAAAGAAAAACTTAGGAGGATAAGTTTGTATCTTTCAGTAGTCTTCTTCAATGCTGTTGAGAAGAAAAAGTATTGAGCTTTATGACTTCTGGAAAAAAAACTTGGTGCTTTACTTGGTTGAACAATTAGAGTGCAAAATAATTGAAGTTGGAAACAGAAAGGATTAATTCTTTAGTGGAAATGTAAAGAATGTGGAATTTTACTAGGACGATATTGCTGGTTGTGTTCTTGCACGTGGTTCATCGAGTACCCAAAAGAAAGAAAGAAAGAAAGAAAGAAAGAAACTTACGTTCGGCTTTGACAGGGTGATTGAGCTAAGTACGATTTGTGAGGATGAGTATAGCAGTAGATTCGAACGTGTTTGATTCAGTGAACCATGTATTCAGTATCCCAGAGAGCATTGAGAAGTTTATGTACTCTGGGAGGTCTAACGATAACAACGAAAACAGGGGAGTGGGTAGCATCCCCGCGGACATTTTGGAGACTCCCAAAGATTACATCTTTAAATTGGATGTACCTGGCGTGTCTAAGTCCGATGTTCAGGTAACTTCTGCACTTTCCTTTTAAAGAGCACATGTACTAATTCTTCCGATGGGTCGTGAATTTAAGGTTTAAACTTCTTTATATGCTTATGCAATTTCTTGATAATGGGTGAACAATGTGTAGGCGACTGTTGAGGATGAGAATATTCTGGTGATTAAAACTTCAGGGAAGAGGAAACGCGAAGATGGGGAAGAGGAGGGCTGCAAGTATATTAGGCTTGAGAGAAGAGTACCTCAGCAGCTGATGAGGAAGTTCCGGTTGCCGGAAAATGCAAATGTGTCGAGCATTAAAGCCAAGTGTGAAAATGGAGTTTTGACCGTGGTGGTTGAGAAGCATCCTCCACCACCCAAGCCCAAGAAAGTCGAAATTACCATCTCTTGAGTGAAGATTTAGGAGGCATGTCTCCGAAAGGACATCCCTAAGTTGATGTATCATTTGCCTTTACCTTGTTTTCAATTAGTCTGCATTGCCATCTAGTCTATGTTCAGTGTTTGATCGTCGTTACTTGAATGTTTCAAGTTGTGCTCTACTCAGATGTTTAAGAACCAATGTAGTTTTGCAGTCTATTTTTCGTATCTATCTACGTGTTCTGCAGAAGTGTTTAATCGCTTTACATGCAAAAAGTAGCCGATTCAATCCTGGGTCGTGATATCAAGTGAATAACCAATGAAGCTTATAGATTACACACAAAGTGATTACATAACAATTGGATCCCATTGAATGTTCACATCAAGTAGTAATCTTTCATTAATGCAAATCAGTTTCCTATTTACCTTGAAGACAATACTAAGCATTTGAAAGATGGACTCTCCGGTCAAAACTGACATATCCATACGCAACTTGGATACGCATTACGTAGGAAAATGTAGAAATATAGAAGACGATCCCCTGGTTTTATATGCAAAAGTGAACGGAAGCTCACTTGGATGATTTTCCTTTCTTCAGTGGTTTTGGCTTCCGTTTCTGCTTCTTGGCGGATTTCTTTTCATTTGGACTGTCCTCATTGAGCAGATGCTCGTATTCTTCAAGACTTGCAAATGGGGACGCACTAACTTTGTTACTAGATTTCCTTTTCCTTTTCTTCTTGTCATGCTCATCTTCTTCATAATCTTCAGCATCCCCAATCTCAATATCTTCATCATCGTCACTTTTATCATGAGCATCCAGGTCACTGAAATCTTCCCCTTCCAAAACATCCGGTGGCATGTCCATCTCTATATCACTGGCCTCACCAATAAGTTCATCGTCATCTTCATTCGTAAATTTGTCCAAGTCATCATAGTCATATCCACCATCTCCGTCTGATTCAAAAGAAGGATTAGCAGAGTCTAACATGTTTTCAATCTCCTCGTTATCACTTTCATCATCACCAGCCACATCATCGCCTTCACCCACATCAAACAAGTCTTCTGCAGCCTCTTCTTCAGCTCCCTTCTTTTTCTTCTTTTTCTTTGGCTTTGCGGTATTCATTTTGTTCACATAGAACTTGTGGAAGACGAGATCTTCTGGAGGTACATCAACCTCAGCCAGTGATAGGATCTCTGGCCCAATTAAGTGATTGTTCATTTCAAGCTGAAACATGAAATTATTTAGACATCGGATTAAATAACAAGGAATAAGAAACAAATACGCAGACAAGCAAAGTTATCAATCAGAACAATCTAGCTAACCTTCTTGGCTGGTTCAATTTGAGAGCCACCATGCCATGTAGTCTGTTTTGGTTTCTTTTCCATGAACTTACCAAGAAAAGCGGTAAGAGACAAATCATTTAACGGGTTTCCATTATAAACAATATTGGCGCCAGAAAGAAGAGTTCCAGCCATTGTGGCAACAGATGGGTGCACATGTGAAGCAAGTACCATCAGTTCCCACCAGCTTGCTCTATCTGCTTTACTGTTGATCCACCAAAATTTGAAATTACAGAAAAACCGCAATTAAACAAAGATATGCTAGCTAAATTAGCACGTTACACAAGTAGGGCAAGGATAGAACAATCATTTGGAGCACAATTGTTGGGAAAAGCTGATATACCAGTAAGAAGGTTCTCTATGTCGCGGGTCATAGCCTCCAGGCAAGGAAGATGATTCGGATAGCTGAGGTTGGCTTCTACTAAACTTAGACAATGGCTGAGATTCTTGATAGTCTTTTGAATTGTCCTCAAAAAATAATTTGTCGGCTTCATTTGATGAATCATCCTCTGAGCTCGAGTCCGTAGGGTTTTCTTCATCTTCTTCATCATCTGAAGAATCACTTTCTTTGATAGCCTTGGTATCATTTTCAACAACTTCAAGAGTGCTTTCTACTTTATTGGACACTCCATCAGGTTCATGATCAGCCTCTTCCACTACATCTTCAAAATGTTCAATGTCTTCATCAATGGACTCATTCTGGATAACCATGTTCCTGCAATCGAGAATGGGTCTCTTGGTCATTCTTTAATAATTAAAAGAATACAAACTGCAAAAGTATGGACAGTGCTTCATCAGAAGCCAACATTACCACAGCGGGGGCCTTGCTTTGAGAACTTCAGAAAGGATAAAGAGGCATCCACATGCAAATTGAGGGGGCTGCTGAAGGGCAACCTAATCAAGTATCAAATGAGTTACACCTCTGAATGAAGCACTTTCAAGCTTTTGAGTTAATCTATTTTATAGTTAATAGGTAAATCCATTTATAGTCATAATAAATCTATTTATACTTATAATGCTAATAGTTAAATTATTAAACTAATGCATAGGTTTCTTGAGCAAATATAATATGTACAGCTTCCATTTGCAAAGTGCAACAACATGAGAAAATTATATTATTCTAGCATTAGTAAAGCTCATTGACCTGAAAATAGCAGTTCAAATTAAATTAAGCTTCCACTCCAAACCATCTACTAAGGAGTCAATCTCATATAATTGGTTAACTTCGTTACTGACCTGCAATAACCGCTTTGCAAAGGCAGATACACGCTTCAAATTGACATCATTTTTCATGACTCTTAGGATAAGTCCAATAAACATTTCCACCTATAGAGACACACAACACGGGGGATAAGTGAAATCAGGCTAAGCAGCTTCCCATATCATTGTTGCTAGAAATTCCTTCAATGACTCAATCTCCATACAGATCAATGTAAAGTACAGGAATAAAGAAATACAAGCATTCTTGCCTTAGAAGTATTCATTGCAGCAGGAAGTAGTAGTTTTGAGTACAAAGCCCTGTATAAGCGGTCACTGACAATCTGATTCTTGGATGAAATTTTATCAAGAAGCATCAGAGCCTGAATCCCAACATTGAAATTCTTTGAATGAACCTGAACAAATAAAATGCTTTAACAATCCGCTTCATAGCATCCATCAAGTTCAAACACAATAACAATTAGACTCCGTAGAGAATGAAAGTATACCAGTTGGAAGAGCATAGGCGTTTGGACCTCAACAATGTCGTCAGCCTCATCACTTGCAACATATGGGAAAGCTCTATTAACTCCCTGAACAAACAAAAAGAAGAAAGAAGTAAGTATACAGAGTTAACTGGTTTATAAGAATGAAAAGAGATGTTTATACTGACCGTTAGAAGAGCGGATAGAAGTCTTGAATCTAATTCTGCATGAGATTCTGGTGTCTCATTAACTTTTCCCTCCTTGGAAGGATTTTTCCTTTTTGCTTTTCCATTTTTGTCTATCTTCTTGTTGCCATCTGCCTCAGTAATTAGCATCTGAAAATTGTGCATCAGAAATAAATATCCATTTCCCAGTTATCTATTCCCAACAATTTTCATCTACTATGGAAGCATAAACATACAGATTTTCACAGCAATGGTCCGCTGAATACAATAAAGCATTAAGTAATAAAAATTCATCTTTGTCACCTTCAATACTTTACCTACTCCACCCACCAAAACAAAAAGAGAAATAAATGAACGAGATGCACAAAAAAAAGGAAAACCAACAGAAACAATATTAATCATATTAAGACCAGACATTGGTGATAAATGATGTTGAATTAATACATATTGACAGACCTATCATGGCTAAGGAGCAAAATTATATTCAATGAAAGTTTTGATTAGTACAAAAATATCCTTCAAACGAAATTGCATCAAGGGGTATGTCAACAATAAGAATACACTGTAATGACTTTTCAGAAGTAGTAACTCCAATCTACCTTGAACAAAGCAAAGTATACATCTATCAAACGTTTTGCCACCTTTGGTCCATCTCCTTTATGACTCAATCGAATTTGGCTCAAAAAGTTGACCTGAATGTCAATGATTAATTGTCAGATTACAACAGGAAGATCTCATGAAAATAATTTTATGACTTTCCACTGGAACACCCTCATGGTTGTGGAAGCCAACCATTTCAAATAGCATATCCACACATAATACGATAAAAAGTTTTGCCCCAATTCTGAAGCAGACCAAGAATATTGAAAATAAGAAAATGAAGGTAATGTGATTCTTCTTTCAAGAGACATTGTTGGTGTAAAGCTTTAGGTAATCTTTAGCAGCAGAAAGATAACTCCCATCCAATAGGATGACCAAGATGAAAATATATAAACAGGTTAAATTCTATTGATAGCAAATAAGTCTACAGTAACTGAAAGTAAACAGATTCTATAAGCACAGCCCAGGATAGAGAGCTGGGTGTACTTACAGCATGATATTTGGCTCGTAACCCCAAATGAGGCCGAAAGAGAAATGAGTCAACCTCATCAATCACCACAGCCTGTGAAAAGAATGGGCAAAAGCAATTAACCAAATATAGACTTCGGACGGTAAAAAAATCAATGGTGGAAATTTAAGTCTCTGAATTAAAAGCTTCACCTTCATATTTGGATGGTCTGATAAAAGGTTTGATAAGTGAAAATCAGCATTAGAAGCACCCTTGTTTTGAGGATCACCTAGCTAGAAGTATTAGATCACAAAAGGCATTAGTTTACTAACTATAGCATTCAAATCCAGGAAATTGCTTAAAATGATGATGAAGTTAAATACAGCATCTTACTTTGTTAATCAGTGCAGATAGCAATCTGCGCTCTTGTTCTGATTTGTTCTTCAACAGGGCATATATTGTCTGAAGGAAATATCATAAAAGAAAAGTTTATGATGATAACTCTCACTAAGTATACATATACATATCACAGGTATAATGAACAGGTTTTGACAAGTAATTTGGGGACAAAGAGTAAATATTTCAATCAAATTCATGAGTGCGTTACATTTCAAACATTCACAATTGCATGAATATTGCAGTGCGCAACTTTATAGGTTATTTGTTGAACAGCCACATTAACAAATTAAGTTTATTAACATCATTACTGGGGAGAGAACTTCACGTTTGAATCACTGATTCAAGACATAATACGATGCTTCGTCTACTCCAATGGCAACCCATTATACCAAGGCTTAAAAGGAAGAACAAAGTAGGGAATCATTTTAACTTACAATATTTGAAGTACAACAAAAAATTGTGAGCATAAATCGTAGTAGATGAATTATTAACCTTCAATGGCTTGTCCTTTAGGACAGGTAGCATATCTCTTGACGCTTCCTCAAGTGCAAAAACAAAACGCTCATACCTGATTATTAGTAAAATACATATTTCAAGTTTATAATTTAAAATAGTACTTGAATGTTAATTTTAAACAACAAAATAACTCTTGATAAATGAAACCAAAATTAACAGGATGGGGAAACATAAATATGCATTTTGGCAACTAAATTATCCTGTATCAAACATGGAAAAAGGAGAGCAAACATCAAAGTAGAGAAGACCTAATTTTGAAAATAAACTCGCATTTAATCCAACAAAGATATGACAGAATCCTACCTCTGCTTTAAGCATTCTTCCCAATACCAGAAAAGCTGGAGAGAGTAACCATCTTTTGTTTCTGGAAGATTGTTTACAGGCCTCTGTAAAAGGGTCTTCAGCTTACGATCAGGTAGTAAACTGGCCACAAGTCAGAAATGGCATATCAGTATGCCATAACAGCTATTTAAGTGAACTCAGGTATAAGGATCTCACAGATGAAATCAGGTATTAAACATATGCAGAACTCGCAAATGGTATAATGTAAAAGAGAAGATAAGCCCACGAATAACCAATAGGTAACCTCCAAAATAATATACAATATAACATAGACAATTCAGAATTGGGGAAGGAGAGGTAAGAAAAGAGTATTAGGAAAACCAGAAACCTGGATATGAAAAGCTCTTTCAGAGCTTCAAATCCTGTCAATGCTTGTCGCTTTCCCACTTTTGATGTTACCATTCCTACAAAAACATTTGGTTGAAGTTCAAGAAAAGAGAATGCTACTGATGAAAAAATTTACAGCTTAATCACATACATCCACATTGTTGTAGCATATGTTGCTGCATTAAACAACATACATCAACACTTTGCCAGACCACTACAACAGTAGAGATTTTCGAATGTTTCATTAAACACAAAACCATTACCTCAAATTCACTGAATGGTTTATGATTTGTGCTTCGGATTTGGTGGTGCATCACAAATACATATCACCAATCGTGAATACAGAAGTCGCTGCACTGGCTTTTGTCACCTTAGAAACAGTGTAGAGAAGCATGCATCTCCCTGATGTCACCTTCGAAACAGAATGGAGAGGTTTATGGTGCTTTTTTACATACATTATTATCATAATAGCCTTGTACACACACAAGCATGTTTTGAACGAAGGCAACTGTGACAGTTGTCAATGGAAATATCAACGCCAAAATTGTTTACTTCGTCCATATTTGCATTACCAATTGTCTGCTGTACCTGTGAATAAATATGCATGGGAAGGAATTCAATTCGTCTGAATACATAACACGTAATGCAAGTCATTAACCTAATTCAAATACAGACAAATACTTTGTTGGAATTACCAAAAGTAAATCAGTCATGTGCATTGCAGGTGGGATGACAACACTAGCATGTTGTTCACTTCTTCCTATATCATTTACCTGACACCATAAATCATTCAAAGTTTAATAACACAGTACAGACATTTAATATTTAAAACAATACAAACAATTCGTTTAACAAAGAATACCCGAGGAGTTGTCGCATAACGATGATGACTGTATAACATTGTTGACCTAGCCATATGGACACCTATTGCCTGCATTTATCGCACCATCCACACCAATTTGTTGATAAACCAAAGCAAACATTGGTTCACATAATATTAACAACAAGACAATTTCCAAAATTGAACCTGGGATTGTTGTAGCCGATCTTCATAATTGGAAACCAAACTTGTGAAATCCTTATAAGTCGACACTGTCTGCTTTTGGTTTTCCTTGTAAGCAATCAAATCAATTTAGTTGAATCATTATAGCACAACAGATGCACACTTTAGCAATTCCCCAATAACCAACCTGTTGTTGCTGAAATATGGGAGGTGCGCTGCTGGACATAAATTGCGTTTCTTGGGAATTATGTTCAGCTTCCTGAATAAAGTCGCCGAGGCGAATTTAAGTTCAAATAATTAGTGCTCAAATTATAGTCATTAATCCAAACTGACATAACCAAATGTTTAACCTGAGTATTGGGAAGGGGGATAGTGACATTTGTTGCAATGTTGCAATTCTTCGCATTCTTCCTCTTCTTTCTACTTTTCTCTAGTCCACCCCTTACTCGCTTACTTGATGTTGGCTTTGACCTCAGCTTCAGACCTCTTATGTTAGTCATGTGGGCAACATGACTTTCAGCTTCATTAACCACATTCTTGTCATAATGTGACCGTGAGCGTTGGCTTAACTCATGATCTTGTGCAGTTGGGTTATGTTCATCAACGATTTCTTCACCTTCCAATCTCTCATCAACCATCTTCAACATGTTCAACAGATTCTCTTTCACATCAGTGTACGTATCTCTCCTTTCTGCTGCCCTTGTCACCAGTCGTAAACTTAATGCACACAATTCTTTATACCTGATACTTGACAGCATTTGAGAATCCATATGAGTATCATTGACAGTTGCCGCCATTTGTGCATTCGTCCAACTTTTGGCTTTCCTTGTCCATCGTTTCAAAATATACTTGGTTGGGATTGTGCAAATATTCTTCAGGCTATAAACCTTCAACACATGAGAGCATAAGATGCCAGCAAACTCAAACTTCCCACAGCTACAATGAACTGCATCCCTAAATGAATCATAGCTGACCAAGTGAGAGTACGTCTTCCCAACAACACTAATCTGATATTTCTGTACTGTTCCATCGTCAACGGTAAGACAAAAACTATAATCATGGCAATGATTCCATTCATCCTGAAACCATTTAAATACTTCTGGTGTGTACACAGTTGATGCATGCTTTAAAATTTTCACCGGTGCTGACAAAGTTGGATTGCTCACACTACTTCTAAAATCAGCTTTTAACTCCTCATATCTACGATCATCAATCAGCCTGTGGAAGTGGTTAAAAAATTGTAATAAGTTGTGCTGGTAACTGACGTACCTTTTTATCATACTGTTCATACTCTCACTTCGTTGCGTCGTCATCATGTCTGCACAAAATACTTTTCGCCCATAAACCAAAGCCCATTTTTCCTTTATGCCATACAAACGTTTCAACCAGTCATTATCTACTAGTTCATATGTCTCCAGCATCTGCGTCCAGGCTACGCCAAATTCTTCTTCGTCTTCATACTCATATATGCATGCGCTAAAATCCCTTGCGAACTCTTTATACTTCGAAAAAACACCACTCAAATGTATGGCAGTATTTTGATAAATGTGCCAAATACACAGTCGATGATGCGTATTTGGCCATGTTGACGTTAATGCCTTTGCCATTGCCGCATCTTGATCAGTAAGAATAGTGGTAGGCGTTTTCTCAGTCATTGCTCTCTTAAATGTCTCCATCAACCACTCAAATGTAAGTGCAGTTTCATCATAAAGTAGTGCACCACCAAAAATTGTTGTTTGCTTATGATGGTTCACACCGACAAACAACGCAAGTGGACGACCCTGACTATTCTTCTTATAAGTAGTATCCAAGCACACAACATCACCAAAGTCTATGTAGTCATTCCTCATTTTTCCGTCAGCCCAAAATATGTTCGTAATCAATTCGTCTTCGTCCACTTGGATGGCATAAAAGAAATTTGGATCTTGTACCTGCATCTTCTCCAAATATTGTAACAGCTCACGTGTATCTCCCTTTCTCAT
>JANZLH020000077.1:1228583-1245877 GCA_026770325.2 Erythroxylum fimbriatum
AGAGAGTAACCATCTTTTGTTTCTGGAAGATTGTTTACAGGCCTCTGTAAAAGGGTCTTCAGCTTACGATCAGGTAGCAAACTGGTCACAAGCCAGAAATGGCATATCAGTATGCAATAAAAGCTATTTAAGTGAACTCAGGTATAAGGATCTCACAGATGAAATCAGGTATTAACCATGTGCAGAACTCGCAGATGGTATAATGTAAAAGAGAAGATAAGCCCACAAATAACTGATAGGTAACCTCCAAAATAATACAATATAACACAGACAATTCAGAGTTGGGGAAGGAGAGGTAAAAAAACAGTATTAGGAAAACCAGAAACCTGGATATGAAAAGCTCTTTCAGAGCTTCAAATCCTGTCAATGCATGTCGCTTCCCCACTTTTGATGTTACCATTCCTGCAAAAACATTTGGTTGAAGTTCAAGTAAAGAGAATGCTACTGGTGAAAAAATTTACAGCTTAATCACATACATCTTTTAGACAAAGAAATTATAAATTACAACTATCATCAATAGAAATGGGATAAAGTCGGAAACTGAAAATAGAGACCTTCTAAAACTATCCACTAATGCCTCCGCCTCAAAATTCAGTTTTAAAAAAAGAAATTAGCACAAGTCAAAAACATTACAGAAAATGAATATTACACAATTCAGCAGAACTTGCTTACCAACAAGCGCATCAAGTGACCGCAAATTGGCAATAGGATTATCTCCAACAAGCACGGAAAAAGCAGACACCTTATCAGCAGCAGTACCAGATTTTTGAGTAGCCACCAGCATCTTAATATCCCCGCTCTGCCCTCTACTCTGCTCATAGTCTTGCGTATACTGCCACATAAGCCTCTCTCCCAACTCCCTCTTCTTCTCCACCACACCCTTCAACTCCTCCAAACCCATATTCACTTGCAACTTGCCCTTATCTTCACCACCACCCAACACTTTCTTCTCCAACTCTTGCGCATCCATATGCCACACACCTATAGCGCTAGCCTTCACCAAAGGCAACTTTGGCAGGCCACTGAACTTATTAGAAACTCTCCCGCTGTTGCCTCGCCTGTCACCACCATCATCAAGTGACAAAACCGGAGGCTTGGGAAATGGATTTTTGGAGCCAACTTTGGATTTTGACTTATTACCATTACTCTTTTCAAAATTCTGAGACTTCCCATCTTGTGATACCTTATCAAGACGAGTTCTTTTCTGGTTTTCAACGTTGCCCACTTGGGATTTGGACGTTTTCGAGCTTCTATGCCGACCACTTTTGCGAAAATCAGAGTCGTTGAAACCAGAGGAAGGGGCAGAAGAAGAAAGGCCAAGTGAGGAAGCGAATGAAGCTACCTCTGACTTTAACTGGTCCTCATCACTCGCTTGATTACTTCTACTACTTGACATTTTTGAGATGGCCATACTCACGAAGGAGCATTAGCTAAGCAGGAAGGAAGAAGGCTTTAGCTTCTGGACTTGCGTAGGGTTTTAGCAATGAAGAGGTCAACCCATTCGCTGTCGTTTTGTGAGAGGGTGATCTTGACATTGTTCACAAGCAAAGATGGGCCTTTGTTCTGAAGCCCAAAACCCCTACAAAACCTCTAAGGCCTATGCATTCTGCGTAACCCTAAAAGCCACCATCTTTTCCTACTCGCCACTCTGTGTTTCAAGCTCCGCCAGCGGCTGATCCTTCTTTGCTCTTCACACATTACACCAACTCTCGAGCAAAAGCCATGGCAACTGCCACAGCAGCTACCACCCAACCAACTCGGACTCTTTCCCAGAAGGAGTTGGACATCCAAATGATGTTGGCTGCTGAAGTTCATCTGGGCACCAAGAACTGTGATTTCCAGATGGAGCGTTACGTGTTCAAGCGACGCAACGATGGTATTCCGATCAATTTTCAAGTCGATCTTATTTTATATTGATTACATGATCTTGGTTGGTGTAAAGTTGGGTGCTTTAGCTATACTTTCGTTTGTTTGATGATTAAAGATGTATGCTTTGTGGATTTTCGAGATTAAATATGTTGTGTTATGGGATTTTGCATGTGAATTGTGCTGGGTTTTTAAGTATGTCTGTGTTTGTGGAGGTTCAGAAAGATGCTGGATTTATTGGTGCTATGCTTGCATAGTGATTGTATGGAATGAGTTCGTACTGTTGATTGTTTCTTTCAGAATAATGGTAGATTTGTTATACGTTTGAGTGCTTGTGGAGGATTATCTGGGTGGATCACATTTCTGATACCTGCTTACTGTGATTTTATACTTGCATAGTGATTGTATGGAATGAGTTCTTACTGTTGATTGTTTCTTTCAGAATAATGGTAGATTTGTTATACGTTTGAGTTCATGTGGAGGATTATCTGGGTGGATCACATTTCTTATACCTGCTTACTGTGATTGTATAATACCTAGTTAGCTGCTTCAGATAAAGTTTTGGTTTTTTCTTCTTGTCGAAAGCATTAATGTATACTTTTCAAGATTTTTCAAAGTTCTTTTAGTATATTATGAAGGGAAGGTAGTGTTCATGTGCTTGCCTCGTTGGAGTGAATATGGTGTCGAGAGTATTTTCACCTCTAGTTTTTTTTCCTTCACCTGGACTATACACTTGAATTTATCTTCCAAGTTCCAAACTTGAAGACTTTGGGTAGTCCTATAATTTTGCACTTTTATGATTTAAATGAATGTGATTTATTGTCAGGAATTTACATCATCAACCTTGGCAAAACTTGGGAAAAACTTCAACTGGCTGCCAGAGTCATTGTTGCTATTGAAAACCCTCAGGACATTATTGTTCAGTCTGCTAGGCCCTATGGTCAGAGGGCTGTCCTGAAGTTTGCCCAATACACTGGTGCCCATGCAATTGCTGGAAGGCATACGCCTGGTACATTTACCAACCAGCTCCAAACATCATTCAGTGAGCCACGCCTTTTGATCCTCACTGATCCAAGGACTGACCACCAAGTAGATCCATCTGCATCATTAATATGAGCTCATACTTTTTCTACTTTTAGCTGTTTATTTGATGACCAATTTTATGTTTTAATGTGCACATCTTGTAGCCTATCAAGGAAGCTGCCCTTGGAAACATTCCCACCATTGCATTCTGTGATACTGATTCTCCCATGGGGCATGTGGACATTGGTATCCCTGCTAACAACAAAGGAAAACATAGCATTGGATGTTTGTTTTGGCTGTTAGCGAGGATGGTACTTCAAATGCGGGGTACTATTCCACAAGGGCACAAGTGGGATGTCATGGTAAGAATAATTATTTAGAAAGCAATTCATGCGCTTGTTTGTGTGTGTTTTACATGTACTATCTCACACATACAAGGTAATAAGTTCCAATCCCCTGATTTACTTTCCATGTTCAGGTGGATCTGTTCTTCTACAGAGAGCCAGAAGAAGCCAAGCAGCAGGAAGAGGAAGAAGCAGTACAAGCTGTTGATTATGCCCTTCCTCCTACTGATTTTGGGCTTCCCTCTACCGATTGGACTATGCCTGATAGTCAGTGGGCGGCTGATGTGGCTCCAGCACCCATTCCTGCTGTTCCTGCTGCCAACCTCTATCCAGAGCAAGGTAAAGTTTTATACAAATGTTAATGAGTATCTCACATTGTCATTTTCTTTTACATCATTTTTGTGATGACGTCGCAACTTGTTTTTTTTCCACGTAGAATATGGGAGTGACTGAACTGTTTTGTTTATGTTAACTTTTTTTCTGGTTTATTTGTTGGAACTCATCCTTGTGACAAAAATATAGGTGGATTTACTGGGGAGTGGGATGCTGTTCCTCAACCACCACAATTTGCTCCTGCTCCTGCTCCTGCTCCTCCTGCAGCTGCTCCAACTGGTTGGGATGAATAAAGTATATTATCATCATATGAGCAATATGATTTTTCAAATTTTGTTTTCAAGCAATTAGTAGTTACCGAGAGATTATGAAGTTTAAGTTGTGAAATGGAAATTTTCTGGTTTTTGTTATCTGTCTCATAGAAGTTTAATTCTAGAAGTTGGATAATCTAGATTTTGATACTGGTTCATACTTTCCCTCCTTGTGTTTTCTGTTACTATTGACCATAAACTTTAATGTTGTCTTAATACAATCCAAGGCATAACATTGTTGAATATAAATCGACTCTCTGAGTAAAGAATGTTTGAATATAGATTTAAAGGTCAAGTTCCCATGCAAGGTACTTGGCAAGCAAAAGAAAGCCTTTTGGTCTTTGAAGAAAACAAGTGATCTTGCTAATGATTATGTACTACTACTAGTAAACAAAAGCTTACTATTGTACTTGTCAAGTTGTCATTGAAAACAGGGTTAATTAAAAAAAATTAAAATTTCATTCCATTTTACAATTATATTCTAAATTTTAATATTTTGAACTATAATTATAAAATTAAGTAAAATTTGAATTTTTTTTAATTATCCTTGAAGCTAAACTGAGCCGTGTGGGAAGAATAGCAGTATTTCAGTTGAAACTCTTTGAATTGAAAGGTTGTTCAAGGAATTGGTCTTCTCAATGTGTACGTGTGGTGGAAATGCTGAGGTCAACATTAAAGAGGGAAGAAAGGAAAAGAAGTGGAGCTAAACTTTGGTAAATATTTACAATTTGAAGTCATTGCTAAGGAACTACAGAGCTGAATATCAGTTGATTGTGCCTATTTTATCCTACTCGATTCTTCAATCTTTGCCTGCACGGGGGAGGTTGGCGATTGTACAAATCCTGAATCTTTACACCTGAGGAGTCACTTTTTTTAAAAAAAATTGCCGGAATGGTTATCTAAACTGATCTCTTGCTCTTCTATTTTTGTCAAGGAAACCCACGTCCTTTGGATGGGATCAAACAGAATATGTCTCCAAGAAATGCTGACTGGAAACCTTCAAAGGAACAGCATCTCTCCTTGACTTACCCACATCACAAACCAGTCTGAGAATCCACCAATTTCATCGGCCAAGAGGTCGGTCCCAGTTTGACTCCTTCCCTAAAAGAAAAGGCAATAACAGTATGAATCTCTAGAAGTATGATAATCCAATATGTAAAACATGGAGTATTTTGGAACTGCATAAGATCAACAATGTCCAGCGAGCGTAAGTTAAAAACTTTAAGCTTTTTAACATTTATGTCGAAAAATCAAGATGAAATTCTCACACCAGACTAGGACATGAGATAAGATTAAGACTGGATGAGAAACATGTAGCTGGTCAAAGTTGCATGCTCTCATTGAATATATAAAGTGTTTGTCCGTAAGAATGTTAGCTTTCAGTTCACCTGCTAGGTATAAAATCGAAAAGGTAATGCTTCCGTTTCTACTTAGCTGCATTTGGTTATGGAATCAAACTAAACTAGCATACCCTAGGCTTCAGATATCTGATTATTTCAATTTTCTAAATGTCCCAACTCGATCATTGGTTTCAACCCTCCCTGTTTTATTTTACGTAAATAGATAAGATACAAGGACATATAGTTCAATACAGCTTATAATGATCGAATTCAGATTTTTTTTCTCTTTTTGAAAGTTAGATTTTTTTATATTTATTGTTCAACAACTCATCCGAAGGTGATATCTGATAAAATCATGAGATTACTATGTTGCCGGTATCAAAATACAATATACTAACCTTCAAGCTGGATACCGACTCGCTTGCAGATGATTCAATTTTAAAGTCATTTCCAAGATTCTCAGATGACAGACCAGTCACAGACCTGCAATGATAAAAAGAAATGATTGTTGTCAGTAATCACATGTATGCTTCAAGTTGATAAACTAACAACAAATACATACCTGTCACTTGGATCGTCCTCACATGAATTCCCAGCTGAAGATAACCAATCCAAATCAAGAAAATTTGAGCAGCTACATGCATCCCCATGTTCATCAAAGCAAATGTGATTGCTCTCAACAGATTCTTCTTCTTCCACATCTTTGAAAAGCTGTCTGGAGGACATTGGGGAGGTATATCTAAACAAAAAGAACAATTAACTAACTTGGATCAGTTGCTTGTCTTTAATTTTTCACTACACTTATGACAACCTTATTTATATCAAACATACAAATCATGAAATTCATGGATTAAATATATAACTACATGAGACACAGATTGTAAATTTTCATAGAATAGAACAGCCAATGAAATTTCTGTGGATCTCCAGCCAACATGTAAGTTTAATTGCTTTTGTATTGCTTGTGCTCATGACCACTATCACCATCTTTAGGAAATCAGAAGTCCTAAAGAATATGAACATGGGGCATACATTCTTAATTTTGTATACATCCAGAAAACACACAAACGCGTATCCAAAAGCATAATGTTAAGCTCCAAATTCAGAAGAAAAAGGGCAAGACATTTACAGCATAGTCATCTTTCCCCAATTTTTGACAAGCGAACGACACAGGATCATGACTGATAACATACCTAGAGTATGATATGTCAGTTTCACAAGTTGAGATTTCTGGAGTTGAATCTGAAAGACCCTTATTAGCTCCATGTTCTTGTTCACATAAGGGCTTATTGTTTCCAACGCTGGCCACTGTGACAAGGGGGTCACTTTCACACAGGATATTGCCATCAGAGAGTGATCTTTTGAAGATTGACCTTCAGATACGAGATATTAACATGGTAAGTTATATGTGCAGACAAAACTACAGGTATGTAATACAATTAACATGTACTACTATACGTTAACCTCTAGAGTCTAGTCTATTATTAACATATAGCCAACTCTCAAGTCTCATAGGAAGAAAAACCGAAAGCTATTCGCAAGGCTGAAAATTAAAAGGAATGACGGAAGGGAATCACTAGGAGTGGAGCCTGCAGCTTAATTTGACTCAACTGGGAGAAGCTTACCACCTACCTACATTGTAAGGATTGCAGACTGAGAGCCTGTTCATTAAACAAGCACTTCCCAATTTGAAATAGCTTCTTCTGGATCAATATAAAGGTAGACATTGTATGGTAATTGCTGGTTCCATGAATAAATTTTCTCTTCGTCTAAAGTCATACCTAAAAATTTCCATGGTATGTTCATTCCACATGCTGTGTCATAATATCCTTTTATGTTATCGTTAGCTTAAGCTTATCCACTTTTCAACAAACCATCACATTCCCTATCTTGAAAGTGTACCAGTCCCTTACTGACCGCTATATATCATTGCTTGTGCTACCAGACTCAATTCTAATATTCCCATTTCCATGATCCCCATCATATAATTTTGCATTCCCTGTAAGTTGATGCCAGATAACCAGTTGCGTACATTGTACATACTATTGATTATTCCCTTCACTATCACTCAAAAACAGAGGCTATGTCATCCTTTAGTGACTGCATACCATCTTCATCATCATTGATTATGCATCATGATCAATATGCATAGAGAGAAATTTTTCTTATTAAATGTAAAAATTTGAAAAAAGCTACTTGGAAGTAATAGAATGTTAGTAAGAAATTGAAAGAAATGCGCACCTGGAATTTTCATTAACCAAATCAGGTCCGCGCTTTCCAACACTGTAATGCTGATCTGAATTTAATTCCCACAGTGCTGGCTTACCTTCCTGGGGTTGGAAGTAACCCAAGAACCTGTATAAGATTAGCCAATTTCAGAATAATGGGAACCTATCCTATCAACTTTCATTCCTCAGAAGTAACTAAGAAATTCAATATTGTTAGGCAGTGTTAGGAAGTGAAATGACAAGTTGACAACCACAGTTAAAAGCAGGGCATATGGCTTACACATTGATGGCATTTTGTTTTTCAGCATCCATATAGGCATTACTGTAGTACCGCTGCAGAGTTCTGAAGAATTCCTGGGACTGAGTTGCAGCTTTCCATTGCCCTCTCCTCTCAGAAAATATCTATTCAAAATCGTCACTATATAAAGTCAGATAAAAAGCCGGAATTCCAGTTGAAAGGAACCAGAAACTATGGGACCCCAGAAATATTTAGAAAGATTAAACAAAGGATGAGATACCATTTAACATGGCCACATGAAGTATAAAAGATCAGCTTTCAGGTAGTAAACTAATAGCTTTCATTCCAAAAATGCAATTTCACTTTCACGAATGTTTTCATTCCCCTATTACAATATAATATATCATATTTATCAAGAGTTAAATAAACAGGAAGAAAAAGACTAGCATTCAATGAACTCAAAAACTGCAAAATTGAGGACCAAACCAAAATTTGCTTTCCATTTGGTGGTATTTTAGCGAATAGAGCCTCCTGAAATCCATCACAATTACCTTGTTGTGAGCAGCAGATCCACCATATTGCAGTGCAAGAGTGTCGCCCATTGACTCGTAAATTCTCATCAGGTTCTCAGCCAAAGGGTTATATAGATCAATACTCGGGTGCTCGGTAAATCCTATTGCAACCAGCTGACGTCCAAGGGCCACCATTCCATATGCATACTGAGCAACATTTGTGCGGTCCAAACAGTCGATGCAATTGGTCCTTAGAACTCCTTTTTGGAATACTGGACCCTTGAAATCCTGATTTCCATTTCCATTACCATCGTTGCCAATATCAGAATTCAAGTTCCTGCAACAGCTGGTCTCGTTGTGAGGATCTTTAAGACGATTGTCGTGATTGTTTCTTCTGTATAACATATTGTATTTGCAAAATCGTAAGTAGCTGGGAAGAAACAAACTAATAGTTGTATAAAATTACCTATAATAGGTTGATGAATACATACATCATCCTTAACCATTCAAGTTCAAATTGTTCCCTCAAATCACAGGTTAAAACAGAATAGAAAGTTCCATTTCAAGGAGAGGATGCATAGACTGCGGAAATTGGTAATTAAAGGCAGCTTAACAAAAAAAAATGACTCTAGGGGCTTCAAAAAGAATGAGAAGAAGAAAAAAAGAAACAAAGCGAATATCTTATGCAACTTTCAGGTAACTTACTCAAGGTATGAAGATGTCAACAGTCCATTGGATGTTAAACTGGGTGAAATTTGGCAACAAAAGATGCCAGTCAAGTTTAGCGCATATGTAGCCACTTTGCCTAGAAGGGCCAATACATTAGTAGCTCTGCTCAATGCAAGCAAAATAATTCCTATTAGTGAATCTTACCATAATTGGGAAAATAAGAGAATGTGGACAAGGGAAAGAGAAATACTTTCTAGAATGTCTATGCAAATCCCAGTGAAGGAACCTTAGACGATTTTTCGGAGATAATCCTTTATTAATAAACCTGATAGCATTTGCAAACTCTGCCCGAAGTATGGTTTCCCGAGGCTTTTTTTCATGCGTCTGTCAGGAGCAACAAATTTGCAAGAAATGCAAGTTAAGAGTGCATGGAAATCAAATTTATCATGACCATGAAGACAATACAAATTTTACACATACAGAAAGAAATCACACGATAGTTGCAACAGGCTACCTTGATTAAATTCAAGATAATAATTGGATTTCCATATCTTTTCACAAGATTTTCAAAGTGTAGTTTTGTTGCCTCATAATTTAGGTCCTTCCTTGATACTGTAGAATAAAAGGGAAAAGGAAACCCAGTTAAGCATAGTCATAACAGCGACCACTAAATAACAGCTGATAGCAATTTTAGTACAAATGATGTCAGGCTTTAGATTCAGTCGCGATGTCTCCTGCGACCAGAAAAGTGGAATAGAACCCCGGTTTTGCACAACGGAACTTATTCGAGTTGGACAGCCTTCAGGAACATCTTCAAACACTATTTGCTCAGTTTCAACATCATTAGCAACTCTACCCTTCTCATTCACACCACGTTTCAAGTACCTATATTAGGAGGGGATAACCGTAAACTGAATCTACAGATTACATCACATCAGCTGAAGGCTTTTTGTAAAGGAGATTATTCACAAATCCAGAGCACTGAATAGAGATTGAAAGACAAAATCAACCTGGAATATTTCAAGTATTTAAACAGGACGTCCATACCTTGTTCCTGCATAATGTCGAGAGCGTCTTGCAATGAGAGTTAGCTTAAAGTCCCTGCCGAAGACTGACAGTTTCACCTATACCCCAAAACATGAAACACTCAACATCAAATGTATGTTATACTGGTTTAGATTAAAAAAGCTCCCAAAATGCCAGGACAGATGTATGCTCTAAGGTCTCACTCGCACTAACTATCATTAATAATTCTCCTAAAGAAAGGAATTCCAGTCATATTAGCATGTGTAACAAACTTCATAACTTGAAAAATAAGAAAGACATCATCATTAAACAAGCAAAGAGGATTGAGGGACAGATGGAGAGACAAAGAGACAAATAGTCGACACACATAATCTCAAACTTATTATGACATTTAGCAGACACTGAGAACAAGTCATGTTTAATGATTAAAATAAATGAAATAGAAAGAAATCTTTGGTGAATAATAACCCATCCTAGCAAGAAGACTTCTAAAAGTATGTCCACATAAGATGACAGATAATCAATCCTACTTCTACTTTCACTAATTCGGTACATAATTTTACATATAGAGATAAGGAAACAGCACCTGCTTAAAGAAGCCATACACCAGTGCCACCGTCCAGCGAGTATTTTTGAGATTATTCCGAATTCCTCGAGTTAAGAACTCATTCCAAACAAACATAGTTTCATAAGGGACTTGTCCTGCCTCCTCATTTCTCAAGTTTTTCTGAAGACTATGCATGATATGGTATGAGTAGCTGAAAAAAAAGTCCCTTGAGAGATCCACCATGCAAAGAAGCTTCTTGTATCTACATAACCAAAAAAAAAGATAAGGAAAGTTAGTCGATGTCAATAAGTTGTTGGATCAGCGGTTGAATGTTTAAATATAAAGCGATTGATGAAAATGAAGAAGCTGAGAAAGAAAGAAAAGAAAGTGAATTTTCCCCCATGGATACATATACCTTGTCTTATGAAACATGTTATACTAACATCACAGTGGCAATGATGTATGCCCCTGTAGATATGTGAGAAACAAACTGGCAATGGCCTACATAATATTATCAACTATAAAAGAAAATACAGGAGCATCTAAATTTCCATAATGTAACAGTAGATGTTCTGTATTACATATAAGGAAAGCAGGAAAAAGCAACAACTAAAGAAAATACAAAGAAAGGTAATGCAACTAGGCCACCAAGAGTTATATTTATTCACAGAAACCCTCATCATTAATTAACACTGAAGCGCATATTTACAGAAAAGTGCAGAGATTACCTCCACAGTGTTGAACCTGTCTACTAATATATGAAGGCAAATCAGATATTTTGCCGCAATCCATAATCAAATGATAACAAAACAAACAAACTAGAAAGAATTCCTCGTCTAATTACAAATGAATACTGGCAACTTATAAATAATCTCATGTGTCTCTTTAGAAGTACCAAGTACATATTAGTGTATTACATTCACATGCAAATTTAACAAAAGACCTGTTCTCGCTCTTAGAATTAGTCATATTGGACAGCACAGAGGAATGTGGAATAAGGATCATCTTGCTGCTGGCGATGGCATATATTGCATGTCCACAAATAATCCCAATTTTCCTTTTTTTAGTTATCAACAGCATGTAATAAGGCCCCAAAAATTTAATGAATCCTGGGTAAGAGGAAAACCAAAATGATTAGTAGGACACAAAATAGAAGCACAAGCTTGTGATGAAGGGATTCAAGAAAAAGCGTACCAACAATTCCATAACAAGTGGTTACTAATTTAAGTCCTCCAGTCGCTCCATTCCCTTCATGTATCCGCTTTAACAGGTCAGAGCATTCACTATCTGAGTATATAGTCACATCTTCCAGGATACTAAGTTCAGATGGATCCAATCGATCAATCTTTAACACCCTCCAAAAGGTTCGATTTTTGTCTCTTCCTATCATGTAGAAATTCTGTTGCATGTAACATTAATTAAATAAAAATTGGATTCAACTCTACTCATGTGCATGAAAGGGTAATATTTTCAAAAAGCAGCTCGCATAATTTCAGTGGGTTGAATTCCAGTTCAAAGGATATAAAATCCAGTCAACCGATAAGAGGCCCTTTAGCATCATTGTAATAGGTAACAGAAAACGAGGAAAAGTTAGAGAAGTCAACCAAGAACAACTAAGGATTTTCCATTGTCTATTAAAGCTCCAGAAGCACAGCTAGCAAAACTATACTCTCTATGCATCCTAAGGTAGTAGTTTGTCGGCATGTGTAACAGTGAAAGCACGCATGAACGCATAGAGTGAGTTTAAGCAATTCACATGATTACTTAACTAAGTAATAACATTTGCTCCTCTTACTATATTTTTTTGGTAAATATTGCTCCTCTTACTATACGAGATCGCTAGATCGAAAAACTTTTACAGCCCATGTGAAAGGGCAATTAAACATGTGGAAGAGGTCAAGTGGCCTATTTATTGATAAGTTAATGACTAAAGATTATGACATAATAAGGACAGGAATATCTTATATGCTGTGGTTAATAACAGCATATGTTGTAACTATGTTAACAGTAAGCAATAACAATCAAATTTCATAAAAGTCTTTTATTGAAAGAACCTGAGCAACACATCAATAAGAAAAAGTGATCAACAGCTGCTTGGCTAGATGTTTAAACTTTTATCATTATTGCAAATAGAACAAACAAACCAATAATAACTGAAACATACTCCTTTGGAACAGCAAGACATATTACAACACATAATTCCAGTTCAAACAGTACGTGCAATAGAACAATAGCAATTAAGCAAGATGCAATCCCTTGCATGCAAGGAAATTCAAACTCACGAGAGCACAAAAGGACCAAAAGCTCTTAGTATCAAAATTTTCTTATGTAACTTAGATTCAAGAAGCAGTTATCTATAACCAGACACAGATGAAGATCCGGTGGAACCGATGGTTCGGATACATAGGTATCAGGTCTATTATGTTCATCGAACCAACAATGTAAACCATAACCAATGCAAACCATCATCCACCAAACTTGATCCAGAAAACTATCAAACATAAGACTCTCCAGCTCTAGCCAACTGATAACGTACAAAATTGACCACAGTAAAAACGCGTGCTCTGAAAGGAACGGCAAACAGAAGACGAAGAAAGAGAGATAGAAAGTATGTACCGAGCGAGTTTCATAGAGTCTGAACTTCTGCAAGTAACATGAGTTGGAGTCCGGTAATCCAACCATCTGATTAGTCTCCATTACCAGAAAATTATGGATCCGGGTCACTCCCGAGCTTCCACAGCCCGGGTCAACCCCACCTCACTATAACAATCCTCCACTTTCTTCTCAATCTATCCCACACCAAACAAGCTAACTTGTAAACATCCACTATTTCAACATCGAGATATCATCTAAGTCTACAGACTTCACCAAACAGTCTAACTCATAAACATATATATTATCTATAAATGTATATGAACAAAAGAGTTGCAACGAGTAACAAACCATACCAACAATATTAACAAAACCTAACAAAACAAGAAAAGATTGAAGCTTTGAACTTTGATCGCAACAGAGACAAAAGCTTTGAACTTTGATCTCCACAGCCGATTCTGAAGCAGCAATCACCGTAAAGATACCAACTTTGGAGATGGTACAGATCCGGGAGAGATGCAAAGACGCAGACAGAGAGATCACTGGTTAATGGAAGAGAGAATTTCGCTCTTTGTTGAATTTTATGAGTATTATTCGCATATTAAAAAAAAAATTCTGTTTTACACTCGGTTTATAGCCATTTTTATAATATTTGGAAATATATAAGAAGGTAAGAACTAACCACTATTGGGGACCAAAATAACGGGACATGTCTCTAACAAGCAAACTGGAGCCCTGATTGTCTTTCTGTTTTATCAATTTAACCCTAATTTTGGGCTCTTTCCATAATTCCATATCCTGTCTTTTCGTTTATTTTCCCCAATAGACTTTTCTTCTGTAAGAATAGTCTTATATTATATAAAAAAACCATTAAAAAACAATCTAATTAAGAGTAACGTTACGTATTATTGGAATTCTCGAGATTTTACGTATATAAGTTTTTTTATTTATTGAGGGAACGTATATAAGTTATTTTTTTAGAAGTTTCCTCAGCTTCATGTTTAATCATGTATTTTGTTCCAAATTGAGTTTTATTCTAACTTAAAGTTTTTTTTCTTATTCTTATTTTCCATTCTTGTGAGAAGCACAAATAATGTCTTTATAGGTTTATATTACTAGTAATGATTATATATTTTTTAAAATAGGAGGGCAAATATTGTGATGATATCATCACATGGTGAATGCATGAACATGCCAATTTGGTTTCCAACTTATCCATTTGATTATATGAAAGCAATCAATATATACTTGTTTAAATTATATTTACAATTTCCTTCTCTAATTGATCAAATATTAGAAGATCTGGATCTCTTTTAAACTAATGAGTTATAATTAGTATTAATTACTTGCTATAGTGCAATATGACACTTTGATTTAGGATATGTCACACTTTCTTGCCCACATGCTTAATCAATGTCTTTTGCAGCAACAACAACAACAGCAATAACAAAATCAAGATTCAATGAGTCCCGCTAGAATGCAGAGTCTAAGGAGGTGTAATAATACGTAATCTTATTCCTACATTAATAAAAAGACTATTTTCAACTAGTCTAAAAAAGGAAAAGTTTATCAATTCATTTTAATAATAGCATGAGTGAATAGAGTTTCTTAATATTTACCATTTCTCTACATAGTGTTAAGATTTCATTTAACTTCCTTTTTTGTACTTTTATTTGTATGGAAAAATATGAGAATAAGCAACCCTCTTACAAGTTTACTTGTACATCATGTTTTTTAGATTTAGTAGAGTTAGTTATTTGGTTGTTAATTACTTCACCTAAGAGGCTTCATCATCTCTAACATTTGACTTGTGTGTTTATCTTGATTAATGATTTAAGGATAAGGTTCTAATTTTATCAGAAAATAAATTAAAAATATTTAAATTATGCACTATTAAGAAGTGGTTGAAACTACAAACTTACGGAAGAAATACTTGTAAAGGTAATCCTAAGTGGAAGAGTTGACTCCTCAACATTTCTACAAATAGTTCACCTAAACAATAATTGTTAGGTTTCATGGAGGATGACCCCCATTAAAAAAATGTCCCATTGGTCTACATTACCTAGAGATAAATCCAAATGATTTAGTATGTCATTAGACTAAGCGAGATAGTAATCATTAAAATTAAAGATTATTTTTAATATAATTATAATTATAGTCTTTCAATCTTTTAAAATGCATACTTAATACAAAAATGATAATTTTTACCCGACTATTTAATATTAAAAATATATTTAAGAAGAACCCAAATTCAAGGATGGAATAGTTAAAAACAACTTCAACACGAGGTAATCACTTTTTACTTGCCTGCTAAGACACAATTCACGTGTGTTTGTGAGTTGTGATACAATAATTACATTTAATAAAACCAAAACACTTACACATAGTCACAATGATTGCTAAGAAACGACCATGTATCGGTCAATTACAAATGAAGTAGGACCTTAGTGGCCTTATCTACCTTGCAATTGACGTGCGTGACATTTTATTCCTTTTTATCTGAGGTTTAATGTGACATGTCGTTTAGGGCCACGCTAATGGCGTGATTAGCTGGATTACAGCTGGCTTGCTTGCGTGGCATTATCTTATTAATTTTTTTTAATTTTAGTATTTGAGTCTAGGAACCACGTGATTTGTCAAGTGTAGTGTAAAAGGCTTTCCTTGAGCCGACAGCCACCAGCCACGTGTCGTCATGATTGGGCGCTGAGAACCAATCACTGTTTTTTTAGAACTTGTGGGCCCCACAGCATCTTACTCCCTCAGTTACAGGAACAAGAACCTGCGGCTGTACTCTCGCGCGGGCATGAAGTCCGATGGAACTTTCACGAGAAAAAGATAAGCATCGAGGTTGTTAGAAATAAAATTATGAGTTAAATATGATAAAATAATTAAACTAAATAATTTTAAATTTCTAACTAAAGTAGACTCACTTTTTATTAACTTAATCATAAGTTTTCAAAATATAAAATGAAATAAGATAATATGTTAGCATAATAATGTAATATCTCAATTTATTAAAATTAAAAATAGATATCGAATAAAATTAAATTAACAATAATATTATTATTGTTATTTATAAATATATTATCCTATAAATATACCGGTCTGATGTGAAAGTCAGAGTCGTTCGGATCGACGCTAAGATTGTTAAATAATATTTCTTCCTATCCAAAATAAAAGTTATTTTAGAGGGATGCACACTTATTAAAAAAGCTAATGAAATGTTTGATATATTATTATTAATTGCATGTTAAATTGTCTTGAAAATGTAATCTGTACAATTAAAATGTGAGAGAAATTAAAAGATAATTTTGGAAGTAAAATTATAAACATACATGAAAAGTTACGAACGATATTTTTTTAAAATAATTAAAATCCATCTAAAATGTCTTTCGTCCTGAATAGGAGGACCAGGGAGTAATATTATTATCGACTAACAAAGATTTCGGAAGTTATTGGCGGTTAATAGTGGTAAAATTATAAATCAAAAAATAACCTTATTTTCACGAACAGACAGCTGTCAACCTCAGACAGCGAGTTTGTGGGGAGAGTTCATAAGTTGAAGCATGTTAGGTCTTACTGTCGAGAGTTTGGACTGAGGTAAGAGAGAGAGACAAAGAGAGAAGAGCAATAATTGAGAACGTGGCACAAGAAGAGGAAGGCAGCTGAGGTCTGAGGGATTGTCAACTAAAGACTTTTAACGATTCCCATTGCATCGTACCCCTACAACTACTATTCGTGTAAATCTCTATCAAGCCGTTCTTGGATTCTTCTTCATGTCACCATCACTTTCGTGCCTATCTAATCTAAAAATGACCTTACAACAATACCCCTTTGGGTTCCACTCTTGAAGTTACCATCACCTCCTCTCTTTTACACTTTTCTAGGCGTTAAGCCTTTTCTTTGCACAATCTCGTGCATACCCTTTTTTCTTTTCATGCCATGCGTTCGTATAGGTATAGGTGGTTAATTGCAAACCAACAAAATTGGTCTTTCATGGCGGAATTCTTGGGGCTGGCTCAATAATTGCCCACATACCTATCTTCATCTTAACTTATTTGTTTAGCATACGAACAATTTATAGGATAGGTATGAATTAAATATTATATATTTATATGAAAATTTTATTTGAACTCGAAATCTTATTTTTGAAAATTTAAAAATATAGTATAATAATTAAATAAGACGGGCAGAGACGAAGTCAGACTCAAATCTAAGGGGGGCCGAGGGTCGGGGGTCGGGAGCCAGGAGCCGGGGGCCAACTC
>JANZLH020000077.1:1293675-1305158 GCA_026770325.2 Erythroxylum fimbriatum
GTATCTTGAATGAGAATAAAAAACACAGGGGCTAAGGTGAACGAATTAAAAACACAAAGGCTAAGATGAATAATCAAATATATCACAGGGGCTCTTTTACAGGATTTGCCAAATTTTGATGAAATTAATTATAATTAATGGTTTTGGGAATTTAAAAAACAAAAAAGCATCATGACGTGGCAAGTCCATTCCACTCTTTGCACAAAACTACCGTTCTTCATTTTCCTCAGTGCCAATGCGCAAAAGACAGAGGCTAGAGGAAATAGAGTCGAGAGACGAAAGGACGCACACAGGGTGTGACCTGAGAGGCACAGCGAAGAGATTACACTACAAAAGCTAACCGCTACGATGTGGAGGAGAGTTGCCTCTTCACACCTCAAAACCCTTGCTGCCGCCTCCACCACCGCTACCCGATCTACCTCCTCCGCCGCCTCCGTCGTTCGATCCATCGTTTCTCCTTCGCCTTCTGCTTCTCTCTTTAATCGATACTTCAGTGACGACTCTGGTACTGTGAAACTCTTGTTTCAGATCTTCTGCTAGTAGTATTTCTTGTTGTTTGTCTAACGGATTCGATTTTGATGCGGAAATGTTTGGTTTACAGTGAAGAAGAGAGTTGAGGATGTGATGCCTATTGCTACTGGACACGAGCGGGAGGAGCTTGAAGCCGAGCTTGAGGTTGAGTTTTTTCTATTCATTATTATTCACTATTAGATTTTTAATTAAGAAAAAAGTTAGAAGGAAAATGGAATTAAGGAGCTGTTTGAATTAGTATCTGCATAATGTTTCTCTTGGTTGCATTTTCTCAGCTGCAAAATCTTATTTTGTGTTAGGGAAGGAAACTTCTTGACATTGACCATCCTGAGGGTCCTTTTGGCACAAAGGTATGTGCTTTCTCTCTCAAAGAATCAAATCATTTTATGTTATTGTGCGAATCATTTGTTTGTTTGCCACTCTGTTGTCTAACTAGTTTAAGATTATATTTTTTCCCTTAGCTAATCTTGTCTCAGCTCAAGATACCTTTTTTAAGATATAGGATTTTAGGTTTTAACCAGTAGATAATTGCTTGTCATTTATGCTAATATCATCTACTGCTGTATGGTTACTTTTTTTGCGGGAATGTTCAAGTGTTTGTTTCATTTTTGTTTTTGCTGAATTTGCATCCCTCAAGCTATGGTTTTGATGAGCTCTCTGCTTGGGACTTGTCTTGTATTCCTTTTGTCACAGACCATTTTTGTTTAGGCTTTATGACGACTGTGTAAAAATATCTTAGTTGATGAATTGGGAGGCTACTTAACGAATTTATCAGAATTAATGACTTGTGGAGAGGAATGAATGTGGTTCTACATAGAGTAATAGGATCTGATCCATTATCAAACTAGAGCGGGAAGGTATTTGTATTCTATTTACTTATAAAAAATACAGGTTGAAGTTGAATAGCATTCTTAAACTCATGCTCAGTGATGTAAATTACTAATTGAAGCAATAGGTTTTGCGTTAGATCTTTTGAATTGCCTGCTATTTATGATTAGTGTTGCATTGTTATCAAACTTTTCTATAATAAGTCTTTTGTTTTTAGTGTAGCAATGATCTTGCACTATGTATATTTGCTTTTCTCACCCTTTTCAATTATTTTGTGCTCGTAGGAAGGAAGCACCTGCTGTTATCAAATCATATTATGACAAGAGAATAGTTGGATGTCCTGGAGGTGAAGGAGGTGAGTTATCCTATTCAATCTCTAAATCGCTATAATTCTTTTTTCATGATATATTTTGACGCGTTCTATGTTACATTAAAGGACGTAAACTTTTGCAATTGTTTGCATCTACTTAACATGGTTTGATGCCTTTCAATTATAGAGGATGAACATGATGTTGTCTGGTTTTGGCTGGAGAAGGGCAGGCCTCATGAATGTCCTGTCTGTTCACAGTACTTTGTGGTAAGTGGAGGGTAACAATTGAAATGCTCAGAATTTGACCTTTTCTGGAGTGGAGTTAGCTAGATCTTGGCTTTTATATTGGGATATTTCCTAGTTTTCTATAGTTTGGTGCCATTCAACAGGATTTTGTGTTGATGTATGCATGACCTGAATGCTAACATGCAAATGAATGTTTTACTGTCCATGATCCTGAGCTGATTGAGTGAGAGAGACGGATTACACAATCTCCAAAATCTTTTTCTTTTTTTGTTTACTAAAAAAGAAAGAAAATGGATTCTCTGTTTTTATTTTAGTTTTATATCACACAAAATATTTTGAAAACAAGACAAAGTGGGTTCTAGAAATACAAAAGAAATTTCTAAATTCAACACACTGTCCAAGATCCTGAGCTAACTGAGTGAGGTAGATGGGTAATCTCAATCTGATAAAGAGGTGCTAGGTTCTTTGCTGAATAAATCCAATAATTTGGGTATTGCTTATCTAGCCATATATTAGCTGATTAAATGTTTGTTATAGGTACTAGGTAGTTTAACTTCATACATAGTGCACGTGGAATTGGATGACTGAACGCAGAACTGATGGTGTTTTATGATATCAAAAGTGAGATTTGATTAGGAGTTTTGGATCTTTTAACAAATTTTGTGATAATTAACAGCTAAGTTTGTCAAATTGTTTATATGTTTAACAGGTTATGTAGATTGCTTGACCATAAACCATAATTAACAACTCAGTCTTAAGCATACAAATCATGTTCTCTTATTATATGCTCATATAGACGTCATTGCTTCACGTTCAAAGAAAATTGCAGTTCTGCTTTCATTGGAGCTTGACTTTTTTAATTATGATGTTGTTGGCATTTGACAGTTGGAGGTGGTTGGCCCTGGTGGACCTCCAGATGGACATGGTGATGATGACGAGCATCACTAATCACAGATCTCAATTTTCCTGTTGCAATAAAATTTGTAGCTGTTGCTCTGGCAGCGTGTCCTTTTTGTGATTATGTAGACACGGCTGGCTATCGGTTGAAAAAACTGTGAATCTTGTTAAATTTTGCTTCTATGCATGGCGAATAATTGGTAACTACACTTATATTCTTTAAAGGAACATCTTGATGTTAGTTTCAAACGAATCATTGAACCTTTACCTTGGATTTCCTATTATATTCTTCTGTTTTTACTGTTGAGTTCCAGTTATGCATCTTACCGAAGCAGTTCAAACTGGGTTCGGCTCGGATCAAGTTTGAATTAGCTGAACTTTGAGCTGGGTTTAGACGTATCCGATCAATTACCAATCCTAATTCAAACATTTACATACATTTTTGGATTATGTTTTTGGAGGTCTAGGTTTAATACAGATGAGTGACTTCTATTGTGCATTTGCCACCAAATGAAGTTGGGCTTCACAATACTGGCCTTTCAGGTTCTCTCTGCACAAACTGGTGGCATATATAGTCATACTAGAATTATACTTGAATATATAATTACTTAAATTCAAAAACTAAAAAGTATTTATAACATGTTTTAAAATTTATTTAAATCAATATATATATATATATATATATATATTAAATAAGTAATTTTTAAGAGTTTAATGATCATACTGTATCCAACCATTTCTCGTTAGTTGTGGACGTAAAGTTTAGCATCGCCAGAGCAGGAACGTGAATTCCACCATATGATTATGATACAAAAACAGTAAAGAAGATGATTAGATTAGAGGAACTGAAGACAGATGTCATTCATAAATATGGACACATCCATATCAAGTGACATAATCAGAAGAATATGGTAGTTGCTCTCATGCCCTGACATAAAACAAAAAGCAACAGTTCAAAATCAATTTTCCTGGAGAGGAATCGAAAAGGAATTTGATTCAAAAATCCTTTTAGTCACAATCCTTACCAATTATAAAAAAGAAAACAGCAACAACAAAAGGGTTTTTATTCCCTTGAATTAATTCCTTTGCTTCTTGTACGTGAATCACATATTCCTTTAAACCTACCAAAGATTTCCACAAAATTCCAACATTTCTGTTTCCAAACTCCATTTCAGGTAGTGCATCAAGCCTTACCCACCTCATCACTTGCCACAAAATGCTTGGAAATAACCACTTATGCACACTATATGCTCATCTGTTCGAGGCAAATGCTTTTTTTTTTTTTTCTAGACCATGGTTTTCACCCGCGAATCCAGTAATTAATTCTCTCGTTAGTTTGTAAGCACTTTATAAGATGGGACAGCTGGCCCAAAGATTTAAGGCTATTTCATACTTAAAATCAAGGATCAAACTCCTAACCTTTGGTTAAAGATAGATGAGTTCTTCCACTCAACCACACTTCTTGAGTTAGGGCACAAATGCTTTTAAAACATCAAATTGAGGTTTGTCTTTTCAAAATTTTATAGGTAAGAATCATGGAACAAAGATAAGAGATCCCATGCCAAAAATCTTTTTTACTTTTTTGTTTTTGAAGTAACGGTTGCGGTTCTAAGTTTATATGAAATCATAGATTAGGGTTGGATGGAATAACATTGAGAGTTTGTATTACATTTAATCAAATCATTTAAAGCTAAATGCTTCCTCTCCTTTCTCTAACTTTACATTTGCTTATGTAAGCTAACTTATTAATAGTACCAAGAAACCTTTTTTTGTTTTCCAATTCAGATTCTTCTTGGTATAAATTCTATTTTACATACTTTCATCCACACTATGTCCTGTAATTTTATAGAGGAATATTTGCAATAAGTGTAAATGTCTGTTTAGATGAACTTTTGGGAGATTAATAAGTACTTTTCTCCACCATAAAAGCTTTTTAAAAGAAAAATGAGCATTTGACTGTAAAATACAAAAAATACTTCTGTAATAGATATAACTTTTTTGGCAGCCAAAATACAGCTTTTTAAGAAGCTCAAATTTAGAGTTTCTAAAAAAACCCTCTCAAATGATTTTTTTGGTTAGATTTTTCAGATCAATTAATCATCTTATTTTTAATTCCTTTTGCCCTTATGTTTTACACATAATTCCCACACTGCCCATAAACATATCTTTATGTTTATCTTACAAACCCATCTTCTTCAATCTCTTGCGTAGTTGTTATGTATTTAACTATTTACTTAACTTGAATATTTATTTTGGGTTTTATATAATAATATTTAGCTTTTAATATGTTTTAATATTTATTTTTGATATTAATTTTACTTATGTTATGATCCATATAAAGATTTGGTTAAATATATTTTCATTTATGTTTCATATAATTTATAATTATATAATAATTAATATATTGTTATACTTTAAATAATATTTATATGCATAAATAACTTTTATTACAAAATAAAATAAAGTTAACATTAAAAGTGTCATTTTATTTTTATGTTGTCACTGCTGTATAAAGCTCTTTCAAAAGAGCTCTTTTTAAAATGACAATCAAACAATTAATTAGATTTTTAGAAAAGTTCTTCTCAGAAAATATCTACATAAAAAAGTTTTGCTTATAAAAACTCTACTAGTATAACCCAACCAAACAGAGGCTAAGTTTGAGGCCTTATCAAGTGTCAGATGTTTGTAAGATTTGAGGATTTGCTTAAAATGATATTATTTTAAGAGATAAAGTTAAAATTATATTATTTTACTCTATATCATATTAAAAATAAGTAATTTGGACCTACTAATTATTGATCTTTAAAATAAATTCTTTAAATATTTGTTAAAAATGTGATTTTCATCTTAATATTTTACAAAAAGATCTAAATTAGCGTTTATCCTCATTTATGTTACCGCTTTTAAGGTGCAATAAGTATTCTTCTAATAATATTAAAATATAATGAATATTATTTCAATAATATTAAGGTAGAAAGTAGTATAAAAAATAAGAGTAAAATTTTATTTAAATTTTTTGTTAAACAAAAGTATAAATTATATTCTTAATTATTAATCTAGGTCAAACTTAAACCAGAGAAAGTGGTGGATCCAACTCAGCCTTTTTCATAATCATCAAGCTTTTTCCCTGCAAATCAATTCATAATCTGCATATGTACCAGCCTACCCAATAAGCCTAATCATTCTTTATATCTAGTTACATTATCTTGGGTTAAATTGCAGGAGGGGCATAGGAAAACCTAACCTATTTTCATGTCCTTCACACATGTCTAGTCACACAGTTATTACCTTAGATTTCTATATGATTGATGCCTTGCATTGCACTTTATTGACAATTGTTTGAAATTGTGCCCCTTGTCCCCTCAATAAGTTTAACTTTATTATATAATCTTGGAAGCCAGCTTATAAGCAACCCTTAAAAAACAGAACTTTGTACTTGGGTTTGCATTACAATTTCTATAAAAAAATTAGAGAAAAAGAGCAACTTGTTCTATATCAAAATGGTTTCTTTGCAATACTTGAATTGCCAACTTAAGCAAATTTGTCCACAATTTGCTAGTATTTTAATGTCCATTAACTCACAGTGCCAACAGCATATCATGTCTACTGTTAAACAAACCCAACAGATTAAGTATATTTGCATTTTTTTTTCTGGTAATAGGGATATGATTCTTACTTTGTTATGTGTGGGGTAAGGAAAGGAAAGGAGTTGACAAACATAAAAGTTGCACCTAAGTTCTTTCTTTTTTCTTTTCTTCTAATATTGACCTGAAAAGGAAATCAGATGCTGCCATTTACTGCTGTAACCAATTGCAAAATGTTTGGTCAACTGCTAAAAAATTACATTAGCTTTTGTTAAGTGTACGAAGAATCTGAAGTGTATTCAGTATGAACAGTATTTAGATACAATAACAGAGCAATATTCAATCAAGGTAAGTTAGTGTGGGTAAATATAACTATGGAAGAAGGAAAGATTTTTGATTTCACCCCGTAAAAAGTTGCTGTAAAGAAACTTCTTGGGTTGTATAACTATGGAAGAAGGAGAGAAATTTGAATTCACCTGTAAAAAGTTGCTGTACAGAAACTTCTTGGGTTGGATACAACTATAAAAGCACTTAAAACTATCTGATATACGAAACAGAAATGCTTCTCCACCTGCATTAAGGCTGCATCCTATAGGGTCATCTACAAAAGTGATATGTGATGATGGTGGGCTAGAACATTTGACACTCTATCTATCTATCTCTCTATCTATCTTTGGTCTATGGAAACACTTGATGGTGGATTTTGATAGCAAAACTTATCTTCCTCAGCTTCAGGATATATGCCACTGTCCCTTATTTACAAATTAAGTAGCCAATCACATGGAACAAGTCATATTCCAGTTCCTTGGATGTTGTGTATGGGCAGGACAATTTAGTAGGTGTAAAAATTTCATGCTTGGTGTTAATCATATTGGTTGAAGTGACACCCCATTTAGAGATTCCCACTACCAAACACGCTAGAGACAGAAACACAAAGGGGGTGACATGAATTGGAGAAGTTGGGTTGTTAAGGCCTGTGGCAATCTAATAAGAACCAAATTAATGGGAAGATTGTTGAAGTAACTATGCGAAGATACTTCTTAGAAAGTGGAGAGTTCCTGGAAAGTTGACATTCTCTTGAGAAGGCAACTTCACTTTATTTTACAATACAAGACAGGAACTTGGGTCTGCAAAGTAGTTTCTAAACCACTTCGGCTTGTTAATGTAGCTTCAAAATGGAATGTAGAGTTTTTATAAACGCATTCAATCAAGTTCCTGCGTACAATATGCATTTGGGATATGTATTACTCACAAACAGAAGATTTAGTTTTGGCTTTATTATGTACTCATTATCTCTTCTCACATGAGCATAAACAAACAAAACCTTTTGTTGGTGGGACTCGAGCAATCCAAGAAATTATTATAGTGGCAAAGCAGAAAAAGCAAGAAAGAGGATGGAAGTAAAGAAAAAAAGGTCACATGCTTTTTCTCACAACCATTTTTTAACAAAGAAATTCCAGGTTGCAAAGCAAATATAAGAATATCTGTTTATTCTATTATTCTTTTTTTTTTTGGAAAGAAAGTAAAGTTTTACATAATTTCTTTCCGCTATTGAGTGCTTCCATGATGACAGAAGATTTTGTTTGTTTGTGATTGATATATGGGACACTCGAAAGCTTCATTCTTTAACCTTTGTTGTTAATGGGCATCTATCAATCATGAGAAATTCATAAACAAATGATTGAAAAAAGATTTTCTTTTGCAAACTTGGATTGTTCTCTTAGTTTTCAGAAATATTCTTGATAGCTGTTGTTGATCACTGCTACCGTTGCTTGCTGCTGTTCTTGTTGTGGTTGATAGTTGTGAGCTGCTTTAATTTTGGGCACTTCCTTTCCCATAAGCATAAGATTCTCCTCCATGTAGCAAAACCCAGAGACTCCTCCTCCTCTCTCTCTCTCTCTCCTAGCTGGGTGACGCTGCTAGATTCTTTCTGCTGTTAAAAGATTTGCTGCTTTTACTTTGTCCTTTGCCTTCTTTATTTTACAATTTCATTTCAATGGATGCTTCTCCCTTTTCAAGTTTCTACGTGGTTTCTGGCACCAATATGTAGCTGGTGTACACATTACACATAGATTTGATAGTGAAAATATGCATATTCACCTGTTTTATTCCTTTTCCACCTATAAATAGACAACACTCCTCTGGGTTTCTTTGTCATTGTAGCATCTCCTCTTCATTTATTCATTCATTCATTGCAACAGCTGGGCGGTTCGGTTTCGAACACGGACATGAGCTACCAACAGCATCATTCTATGGGTTCTGGTTTGTTTCTCGCAACACTCTATGTCCTGTTCTTTTTCTTCATTTGAACATGCATGTTATGTTTTATAAAGTTCTTTTCTGTATTACATTTGTGCTGGCTAGCTTGGTAAATCTAGGGGTTTCTTTTGTGAATTAGCCTTCTACAACTCCTAAACAAGTTTTTCGGTTCATATTGCAAGATTTCCGTTTATGCTTTAGTATCCTTATATCTGGAAGTGACTCTGTTGTTGATAATATAGGCAGTAGATCTGCTAGAAGCTCATTTGAGTTTGGGAGGACTTACGTGGTGAGGCCAAAAGGGAAACACCAGGCTACTATTGTTTGGTTACATGGTCTCGGAGACAATGGCTCAAGGTACTCTAGTTGTGTTCTTCCCCATTATTGTGTCATTCATCACATAGGTGCAACTTACTTATTCGTCGAAAGTCCAGTTTTAAGTTCCAAAATTTTCTTTGTATGCAATGAAAACTCTTGCTGTAAGGACCCATTAGGACTCCTACTTCAGACGCACACTCAAATCTATAATTTCTAGTTTCATTCATACCGTCATTAGAGTCTTCATGCCTCAATATCTGCTTATCTACTATATCGCCAAATTATTCATCTTTCCAGTAACTTCATCTCATGAACCGTTTGATTGAACTAGTGGAGGGTAAATATTAATTGTCATCATTTGATATTTATTCTAAAATTGTCAGTTTATGCATTTTCCTTCTATTCTGCTGGAATGGTGGACTTTTTGCTTTGGAGGATGTGAAAAAGATAGGAGCTTGCAAATGTCAATATACTGGCATGTTCTTTAATAAAGGGGTCCTTGTGATGTCAAACTTTTCAAAATGTTGGGCTCCTTTTGTTGCGATTCTTGTTAGAATAAATTCCATTTGGCAAGCTTTGGGAGCCGTGAAATTATAAAGATTCTGCTAGTCGTTTTCTATTATTGTCTCATCTTATACTATTATACAGGGTGAGTTGGATTGTAAAGTAGTGCATGTCACATTTCATGAATAGGGTACTACCAATTCACTGAATTCTGGCAACCAAATAGTCATGGATGTCCTTTATTTCATAAAAGTTCAATATCCTAGAGTGTGAAGAATAAGGAATGAACAGGAACCTTTATTTGAGTTAAAGCTAGTCCCATTTAGCAACTTGCTGATATTTATGCAGCATCTTTTAGCCTTTGAAATGTTAGTTGTAGTCCAAGTATATAGGAAAACAACATTGACATTCTGCAATTTATTTCTGGATTCATAGGAGCTCCCATTGGCAATTTTATACTCTTTCTTTTGCTGATTAATATGTTTGTTTATGGTCCTGATGAAGAACATAGGAAGTTAATGTTGCAGATATATATGTTTCTCATTTATCATGTACTTGATTGCAGCTGGTCCCAGCTCCTGGAAAACCTTCCCCTTCCAAATGTAAGGATGCATCTTGTACACCCACTTGAGATTTTCTTTTATCCTCGATTACTGGTGAGCTTCTATTTTATCAGCCATAAGTATCTCATTTTTCTGCTAACTTTTCCAATGTAGATTAAATGGATTTGCCCAACGGCCCCTACTCGTCCCGTAGCATTACTTGGGGGGTTTCCTTGCACTGCATGTAAGATAGATGCCCTCTAGCTTTGCTTAGTGAAATAACTTGCACATCTGCACAATTAGTCTTTAGGAGTGGAAAGCATTCTTTCCATCATTATTTTTTATATATAGTCTCACCATAACGCTCTTGTAACCTGTATAGGGTTTGATGTTGCGGAGATTTCTGAAGAAGCTCATGATGACTTGGAGGGTTTGGATGCTTCAGCAGCTCATATTGCAAACTTATTGTCAACAGAGCCAGCTGATGGTATGCTCAACATTTAGTTTGTCAGAAGCATCTACTTGGCAATGAAGTCTAAATTTCACTTGTTGTGAGCTTCTGACGAATTCATACGTGTTCAGTCTGTGCCAAGCAAGTTGATCTCACTCCAAGGAATCAATGACTAAATGTTGTAGAATAATATCAATTTAGCAGTTGTTCCCGAACAGTTAGTTAGTGACTGAAGATTCTGGTGTTTTAACTTATCGTAAGAAAATAGGAATTCTGTTCTTGATAGTCAACCTTGCACCATTGCCCATATCTGCTTTTAGGTTGGACATCTTAGACTTGTTATGTTATTATAGATGTTAAATCAGGTTCAAATTTTCTTACATGCATGATAGATAAGCTTCTGTCACCTCAACAAATTAAGTATAAGCAGTTTGATTCTTGTTGCACTCTCAGTCAAAGTTGGTATTGGAGGATTCAGCATGGGTGCTGCCACTGCTCTTCACTCGGCGACTTGTTATGCTTTGGGACGATATGGGAATGGCAGCCCATATGTTGTCAACCTCAAGGCAGTTGTTGGCCTAAGTGGCTGGCTTCCTTTTTCAAGGTATGGCCTAAAATGATTTCCCAAGTAACTAATTTGATGATTTACTCTTGGGAATAAATAACCCTTCAAATAGGTAAACTACATTTCCATCCACATGCCTTATGAGGGGTGTATGTATCAAAACTCGTCAGACTTTTACAATCAAGTGGTTATTGTCCTGCAGGAGCTTAAAGAACAAAATAGAAGGATCTCATGAGGCTGCGAGGCGTGCTGCTTCCTTGCCTATTTTGCTTTGTCATGGAACTGGTATGTACCTCTTTTTTATCTCTTGTTTCAATTATCTCCTTAGTTTATCTTTTCAGACACAAAATATTATCGGTTGTGGCACTTCGAAAATCTTAGTACAGTTGAGTCTTTCATTCTCATGCACAATATTATTGCTTTACTGACAATTTGTTGCATCATAGAA
>JANZLH020000077.1:1329461-1341041 GCA_026770325.2 Erythroxylum fimbriatum
TTCATTTATTACCTGAATTACCCCCACTCGTATTCCCCCTCTTCTTGCTATATTTGTGCTGATACTTAGTCTCAACAGCATGCAATCTCCCTCTAAAGTTTCACTACTTTCTGCCATTGACATGAAAAGGCCCTAAATTTTATCAAACCCCTTTTTCTTCATCTCAGAAAAGAATTTCTACATTATCCAAACTATTAAGCATTACCCACTAACAATTCTATGAGACCCATAAACACAAAATTACTAATTAAACTCCCACCACAACACCACATTAAGGAAACCCTTTTCACGATACCACCAAACTTATTTGCACAGCTTTTACAATCCGAATAAATCACGAAACTTGATTCTTACAATTGTACTGGATCGTGCTGCAGGAAGAAGTGAAATACTCTTGAAAAGCGCATTTGACATCAATCTCGCCATCACAAATCTGTCGCAAAAAGCGAAAACAATAATTACACACGCCAAAGTTATCAATCAAAATCAGAAATTTAACTATAATAAGCTGGCGAAGAATATCACCAAGTAAATTAAGGATCAAGAAACAGAAAACTGAATCCAAAAATAAGAGAAAACCAACAAGTGAAATAAGCTCACCAAAGACAAAGCATAAAACGACGCAGCTGCGGGGATTGAACGGCGAGAGCTACCGGCAACGGAGAGGAAGAGGGAGAGGACTCAACCGGGGGTATGGGTAAAAATGTCAAAATGACGCGGGTGTGAATATATTAGTAGAACAGACCTAAAACGACGCTGTTTTTATGCTGCTATAGACGTCGTCGCATTGTGACTGCCGCTTAAAACCCAAAACCCTAACCTTTCCCTTTCTATCGTCAGAATTATCTCTCTAAAATCACAAGAACGCACAGAAAAGATTTGTGCTTTGCAATGGAAAAGCACAAACTCAACTCTCTAATCACTTCCTTCACTCCTGATGGAGAATTCCTCGCCATTCTGTCCCCTGACGGAGCCATTAAGGTACTATATTTCTCTCTCCTCTCTCTCTCTCTGAATATTAATATACATGGTGTTTACGCGTATATGTCCATTTAATTATGAAACAACATTGTAACATGTTCTTTTGCAGATTTGGAATACTAGCAATGGAAGTTTGATACTAGAGTGGAGGCAATCAGATGTTAGTTGTTATTCATGTATAGCATGCAGCTTTGTTGGGAAAAAGGTTAGCAGTTTTTAGTGATGGGGTCTTTTGAATTTTCAAATTGTTCTGATTTAAAGTTTACTGTTGGATCTTTGTTTATGTTGAGCTTGTAGCGCAAAAAAGGAAGCAGTTGTTTGTTATTAGCTCTTGGCACAACTGAGGGTGATGTTTGTGTGGTTGATGCTTTCACTGGTGTCACTAAGTGGAAATCTAGTACATGCCATCCAGGGTATGATTTTTAACTTTGTTTATGGTTAGGAGATTTGTGATTTTGGTGGTGATTAGAATTAGTGATAAAAAAATTCTCTCTGATTCTTGATGTTATTGTTGTATGTAGTGGCCTGGTTGGTCTTGCTTTTGCTAGAGAAGGACGCAGTTTGCATACTGTTGGAAGTAATGGTATGGCATCTGAGAGGAATTCAGAGTCTGGAGAAGTGATTGGAGAATGGAGAGCATCAAAGAAGGCCATCTCTTCTTCATCATTTTCCAGTGGTTAGCGACTTAATTTTGTTGCTTATATTGGATTAATGTTTGTCTTCAATATATGATCTTTCTGTCTCTTTTTTGTCCCAGATGAGACAATGTTAACTGTTGTGAGTAACAGAACACGCATTCTAAGCTTGGAAGATGGGACGGAGCTTCTGAAATTTTCGAATGATTTGGTAAATAAGAACCCTCTCTGTGTATTTGTTAGTTTCTGTGTATAATTTAAGGGTTCAGATGTTTATTACTTGGTGTTACAGGGTCCTGTACAGCTTATATCCATGACTAATAATGCGAAGCTGGTGATTACATCTGGTTTCAGGGAGAAATATATTAAAGTATGGTGGTGCGAGTTGAGTTCCAAAATTGTGAGTGCTGGTCCTGTACTTTCAATACGGCATCCTCCATTAGTACTTGAATGCAAGAATAAGGAAAAAGAAGAAGATCACGGCGTAGTTGTCTTAGTACTTTCTCAGACTGGTACAGTGCATGTTTGGGATTTCAAGTGCATGTCACAGGATGAGGTTAGGCCGACAAATATCGCTGTAAAGAGTCATAAGTCTGAAACGGGTAAGCAGAAGGATGCTAGTGGCAAGAAGCATCATACGTCAATCTTTGCTGCCAAGTTACAGGCTCTGAGCGGTGAAATGAAGTTGAAAGCCCTTATAGCTTATGGTTTGCCTGATTCTCCACAGTTTAGTGTAGTTGATATTAGTTCCCCCGGAGAAAAAATTATTGTGACTGCCAGGGAAGAAGCTGCTATTGATCTAGAAAATGGTATTTTAGCAGAAGAAGGTATGAAACTTCCTTTCATGGTTTGTTTAGTTTCAGCAGACGGACCTACCTTGCTAAAGCATTATGATCATTATTAGTTCAGCCTTTATTATTTTGTTTCTTTCCAATCAGAATCAACAGTCGCTTCAACCAATAGAAAATTGAAGAAGAAACGAGATGCATCAGAGTTTGATGTGGACGTTGTGACAAAAGATGCCGATGATACTGGTAATCTAACTATATGAACAAAGAAAAGTTAATGTTTACTTGAGCAAAAGCCATGTTACTCACTAAGAGTGGCAACTATTAAATTCAAATAATCTCACTTGCTTGTTCTGGTTCCCGTAGGATTTAATTCATTCAAAGTTTCTATATTTGGTTCACTAAAACTACATTCTAAAGGTATAATCAGAAAATTCTTGGAGAATGAATTATTCTTTCTTCCTTCCAGTTTTTGAATAAAAGCATCAATGAAACTTCACATTATTTATACATCAAATGAGTTGAAGTCTATTGTTCATTTAACTCCTTGTATCTTATATACATTTACTTGATGGTTGCTCTTGATGAAGATCATGGAGAAGCTATAGATGGAGTCCTTGTTCAAGATGATATGAATGAGCCAACGATGGGTGAAAAACTTGCAAGTCTAAATCCACTAAACATTGATAATGCTGATAGCCTTGAGAAACAGGAATCTCCTTCTCATGCAAAGACTCCAAGTGCCGACTCGGTCAACATTCTTCTTAAGCAAGCACTGCATGCTGATGATCGTGCTCTTCTTTTGGACTGCTTATACACCCAAGATGAAAAGGTTAATCTAATTTCGTTATTTACCTGATCAGATTTTGTTGTATGGGTAATGGATGATCCTTAAAACATGGTTTTGTGCCATTCAGTTGAGTTGTGGGTCTTTATGTACTTGGATTCTTTTTGCTTATCTCTTCTCTTCTTAATTACGTTTAGTATTTCAAAAATCGATATGATTGTTCTCCTAAAGAAATAAATTGTTCCTTTTTACAGGTTATTGCAAATTCAGTCTCGCAGCTCAGAGCATCTGATGTTGTCAAGCTTTTACATTCTCTAATATCCATAATCCAGTCAAGGTATAAAATCCGTTGCTACATAAGGTTATCTGGTGAAACTGTTTGCGTTTGCATAAACAGAACGTTTAGTGAAGAAATTAAGTTGATCAGCTTTTAAAATCAACTTTGCTCGTCTATGAAAAGAATTATTGGAATGAAGCAGGAAAGGCTGCATTTGAAGACTTTTTTTTTTGAAAGCCATTTACTTGATTGGTTTAACATTTAACTTTGCTCTTCAATGGAAAAAAATTATTGGAACCAATGGAGCAGGAAAGTTCTGAGTTCTTCTTCCTTTGCCCGCAGGGGAGCAATTTTGGCATGTGCCCTACCATGGCTAAGAAATCTACTTCTTCATCACGCAAGTGGAATAATGTCCCAGCAGTCCTCTTTGCTTGCTTTGAACTCATTATATCAGGTGCGGGTAGAAACCTTCACGCCAGTAACTATGAACCATGGACTACTGTTGTCTCTGGAAATAGTTAATTTTTAAGTACAGAACTGATGATGAATATGGAACCTAATGTGCCTTGGTAGTACGGTACCTACTCTAGTGGCTCGTGCTTGACAAATCTTTGTTCAAAATGTTACAGCTTATTGAGTCCAGAGTATCAACATTCCAACCAGCTCTTCAATTATCAATCTGCTTAGACTCCCTTTACGCTGGGGTATGTTCTTCACTGATAAACGCTTCAATTAGGAATTGAGTAATTTGTGATAATATAAAGCTCCTTTTCTATAGGTGGTTGATGATACATCAGGAGACAACGAGAAGATAACCCCAGCAATATATGAGGACAACGACGAAAGCGATGAAGCGGAATCAGACGATGCAATGGAAACCGATCAAGAGAGCAATGAAGAAGAAGCATTTGGTGAAGCTGATTACGTTAGTGACATTGAAGGAAGTGATGACATGAGCGAGTAGTTTATTTCTGAAAGCGAATTCAACACATAATTAAAAAGCTGATGTTTGTTAAAAGGTGACGCGAACAAGCATATTTTCTGAGACAACAACGAAGACCGCGAACAAGCATATTTTCTGAGACAACAACGAAGACCAGCAAACAATAGGAATCAGAGGATTCTTGACACGGAATCAGGACGAGTTTCGAAGAACCTGGTTCTGCAGCTACTGATTCTCGATAAATTTGTAATTTTATTCTATGGATTAAGCATTGACAAATAACTGTTGTTCTTATATGTCGTCACATCTTGAATGAAATTTTGTGAGGCCAAGGGTTCAAGATGAAGACTTTCATCGTCTTGCTTCCGCTTTATGTTTCATTTTTTTTTTTTTACAAAAAGAGAAATACAAAACTAAACCATTGTTCTAGGGTATACTACCCCTAGCGCATCACGGCTGAGAAGCTTCTGAACTCCAAAAGGGGGCTCTTGGAGAATATAGAGGCTCGGTCTGAAAATGCGAGTAAGGCGAGCGAGGCTGTCCGCACACTGGTTCCCTTCTCTGTAAACATGCTGGAGCTGTACCGTCTATGCCCGTTGCAAAAGCTGTTGAATTCTTGTCACCAAAAGAGAAACCTCTGTTAGTACCACGGGTGGAGTGGAGAGAATGGTAATAACCTTAAGTGAGTCGACTTCGACCATAACTTGGCGATATCCCAGGTCCCAGGCTAACTGAAGGCTCGAGTGTACCCCTCAAAGTTCAGCAGCTAATGGCGATCCCCTAGCGAGGTGTTGCTAGAAACCCCCTCGCCACTCCCCTTGCCAATCACGAATCAGGCCCCCCGAGAAGATTGTTTTGGAACTCAAGTTTAACGCGCCATCAGAATTGACTTTCACCCAGCTCGCAAGAGGCTTAGTCCACCTCCACGAACGTACCCACCGGTAAGCCCTGCATTGGGAAAACACAAATTTCCAACGTCCTAGCTCGTGCAATCCACACCACATAATCCATGATAACTCGGTGGCCCTCTTCCGGCCAGACAAAAGCCGGCAGGCTATTGTTTTGCCATTTCCAAAAGAACCAACAAGCAACACCAAAGACCGTGACCCACGTTTCCTGATGCACCTGAACTGGTTTCGTAGGTTGGTCCTCGATTAAACCATACGCTGACTCCACTGTGAACCCGCCGTGGGGGATAAGGGTCCACGTCAGGCTATCCTCACCCAAATTCTTGACAATAGGGCACAAGTTTGCAAGAGACATACAAGCCATGGCTGGGAGATACTGTTGGAACGCATGCCAGAGCCAATCGCCTCTGGCATTCGTAAGATCCGCGACTGTGGCCAATCTAAGGGTGTCTGGGACCGGAGAGGACGCCACTTGAATAAGAGGTCCCCAACCGTCCAGCCAGTTGTCCATCCAAAAGAAGACACGCCTCCTGTGCCCCAGTTTCCATTTGATCTCATTTCTAACCCAATGCCAGGACGCCGAAATCCCTTTTCAACTGTTGAAGCCCTTGACCGGGAGAGCGTTAGGGGAAGATGCGTAGTATCGAGGCAATATTTGGCCCATAGGATTTGAACCCAAAGGGCTGTAGGTTTAGTGAATAGGCCCTAACCTAATTTAGCCAATAACGCGTCATTTATAGATTGAATGCGTTTAATGCCCAGCGCCCTGCCGCTTTAGGCTTACACACCGACTCCCAGTTGACCAGATGCATCTCTCGGTGTTCAGGCAAGGATCCCTAGATAAATTCGCGTATGATTTTTTCCATGTCAACATATAACTGGCGCGGGAGACGAACCGTTTGCATAGTGTAAAGAGGCAACGCTGAAAGGACGACCTGGGTTAATGTAACCCTGCCAGCTGGAGACAGCATCCTGGCTCGCCACCCTGTAAGTTTCTTTTGAGCATTATCCAGGATATGCTGATAGGTGTGCCTGCTCGTTCTCTCGTGGATCAAGAGAACCCCTAAATACCGACCAAGATTAGACGTGCTAGCAACTTGGAGCCCGTAGCCTAGGCGCCTCGCAGTTTCTCTCGAAAAGTTCTTTGAGAAAAAAAAACCGGGTTTTGGCTTTGCTAACTTGCTGCCCGGACGCGTTGCAGAATGCTCTAGCGATAATCGGTATCTGACGGTCCTCAGCTTTCGCAAATAGCACTAGGTCATCGGCAAAGAAGAGGTGGGATAGGGGAGGTCCCGTGCAGTCCAGCTTGATCGGTTTTCATACCCCCTATCCACCTCCAACAAAATGAGATGTCCTAATCTCTCTATGCAGATCATAAAAAGATAAGGCGAGAGTGGGTCTCCTTGCCTGATACCGCGCACAGGCCTGAATGGCTCAACGGCTGAGCCTTGCTAGACAACTTGCAGAGAAGTAGTCGTAACACACTGCATAATCACCCAAATTAGATTCTTCAGAAGGCCAATATCCTCCAGCATCTCCTGAATAAACTGCCATTGAAGACGATCATACGCTTTTTCAAGATCTACTTTGATGGCCAGGTATCCGGTTTTTCCTGTCTTCTTCCTCATAGAGTGGATCACCTCCTGGGTGATAATAATATTATCCGTGATATGCCTGCCCGAAATAAAGCTGCATTGGGTCGTTGCAGCCAGATGTTCCATGTGGACTTTCAGCCTGTGCACAAGAACTTTTGAAACAAACTTATACAACACATTGCACAAGCTAATCGGCTAAAAATGAGAGACCTGAGTCGGGGATGGGGTCTTCGGGATAAGAACCAGGAGCGTGCGATTTAAATCGTGATCCCAACATTCCTTTCGGAAAACTTTCTGGGTGAAATCCACCACCTCTGGCCCTACCTTCCCCCATTGGTTCTGGAAAAAGAGAGCATTCAAACCATCGACTCCGGGGGCTTTGTTGGGATGCATTGCAAAAATAGCTCGTCTTACCTCATTAGCCTGTACCGGAAGATCAAGGTCCTGAACTTGGGCCTCTGAAAGATGCCGGAAGGCGCCTGTGATGGGGAACTGTGTGGGAGGCCCTTTGTCACGAGTGTAAAGTTGAACGAAATAGTTGGTGAGGATCAGAGACACTATTCCCCTCAAAATCCATGAGCCGCTTGATACGCAACTTTCTACGCTTGGAAAGTGTGATCGTATGGTAATAATTGGTGTTCCGATCACCATGTGAAAGCCATTCGCATATAGCTTCTTGATGCCAATACATCTCCTCCTCGCACAGGACCTGTAATAACTTGCCGCTGAGCTTGTCTTCCAACGCCAGCAATGAGTCCTTAGTACCGTCCGTCATTGCATGCTGAATCCCCTCCAGTCTGGCTACGAGCTTCTTTTTCCGGTGGAATATGTTACTGAACACTCATCGGTTCCATCGTTGAAGGTAGGTGGAGAACTAGGTTAAGGAGCGACTCATCGTCTCCTCCTTCGGGTTCCAATACTCAGCGACTACCTCCTGAAACCCTGAGTGAGTTAACCATGCATTTTGGAACCGAAATGGCGGTGTTCCGGTAGGCCTTGGCAGATGCAGGAATAAATGGAGGAGCATAGGCTTATGATTGGAACCTAGGAAAGGAAGGTGCTGGTTGACCGTATGGGGAAACTGCTGAACCCATTCAGACGATCCAAACACAAGATCGAGCCGAGCTTGAACCTGCCCTCTCCGTCAAGTAAATTTAGACCCTAAATACCCTAAATCGTGGAGCCCACAATGATGCACCCAATCCCTAAAGCGCCTACTCACAACCGGTGATGGAGGACCATCTCCACAAGTTTTGAAGGACTTGGGAGCCATGGGATTTGATGAAAAAGATGAAGACAATGAAACTCAAGGTGAAGACAATGATCCTGGTGAAGAACAAGGTGAAGTTGGCTTAGATTTAATGCTTAAGTTCCAAGCTAACGTCGGCCCATTTGGTGATCACAAGGCAGATTTTTTAACTCCTTAAATTGACATTTGAAGACTTTACTTTATGCTATTTGAGACTTTATATTGTATGTTTGACGTATTTGGTCCGGCTTGTATTACTGTTTTGGTCGGTTGACATTTTATATTTTCGGATTGGTTTGTTTTGTTGTTTCGGTTTGACTGTGTTGAACCAGCCTTTTGGTCTCTCATCTTCAGGTTATTTGGAGACTTAAAGGTGAGTTTTAGTGTTGGGTTTAGTTTCGGTTCAAGGGCAGCTGAAGAGACATGAACCGGTTGACTTGTTGGTTCACTTTCCTTATAAGCTATCCCAAAATCTAGCTAATGACCATATTCATAACTTATCAAAAATTTCCAGATTTTGAGAGTTTTTTCTCTTAGATCTTTTGGCAAGAAACTGTCTGGTTTTTTTGTTGTTTTTTTTTCCGAAAAACAATTGAGTTTGATTATTTTCCGAAATAATCCAAATTTGTTCGTTGTTGTTGATTGTTCCTGTGTCGATTGAATCTACCCGCCTGTTTTAGAATATGTCCTATGAAGCAGGTTGAATTCGTTTGATTGAAATTCCAAAGCCATGTTTTAGAGCACATCCTAAACTACAAATTCAAATCAAGAATCACCATAAATCAATTTCCCTATCACCAAAAATGCCTTACTGAATCTTATCCCATTGCCCAAAATTTTCCCGTCGCCTAGCCAGATATGCCTGTACTAAAACCCCCATAACTCACTCGTGCCTTAACCAAATTGTCCGATTCTTGTGTCTAAACTCATCAGCACAAAACGTTCTACAACTTTTTCTTCTACACCATATCCTGATTCTGTCTCTAGTTTTCCAGAAAATGACCTAAATGTTGCTGCCAGTTTTCTACCCGAGAAGAACAAAACTTCTCCAAACTTTGTCGAATCCTTTTCAATTGTTTCAATATTTTTTTCGAGATGTTTCTGCATCATGAGCCCTTTTGAGGATTGATTTTTTGGAATTTTTAGATTGAAGAATTGTGTTAAATAAGGATCAATTTTTAATGTTTAAAATTGTTATGGTTCCTTGGTAGGTGTGGTTTAATTTACTTTTACTTTCATACTAGTTCCATTCAGAGTAAGTTTCTATATTTCTTACAAGAACTAGGAGGAGCTAATAATCATTAATTGCACGAACTATCATTGCTTCTAAACTATTTGATTAAGTTTATGTTTCAAATATTTAGAACTTTTTAATTATGTTCCAATATATGCAAATACTCATTTTTTTCCCTTACAAAACTTCAAAAAATCTTAAAAGTAAAGTCCTCATTGGTAATTTGAAATATTTCTCATTTGGCTTAATAGATTTGTTAAATTGTGTGTTATTTTGTTGTAACTGAACTATTTTAATATGTTACATGTTGATGGAAGGAGTTCAAGGATATCAATATTCCTAGTTTCAATTTTAATTAGAGTTATGATGTCATTGTTGATAATTGTATTTAATTAATGACATGCTAGATAATTGTATAAGTTTTAATTAATGACATGCTAACTAATATAATAAATTGCCAACTAATAGTCATATTTTTTGTGATGTAGATATTAATAACTTTTGAGTTTCATTATGACGGGGTCTTCGAAAGAAAATGAGACTACAAATATGTTAAGGGAAAGTTCAAAAGAAAGAAGAAAATGGGGTTAACAAACTTAACTTGCCAATATTAAAAGGGGTGTCTTATAACAAAGTTCATTGAGTGACATCAATGTTTTACAAATTTATTGAGGAATCAATGAGATGCTTAAAAGAGTTGAGCTTATATCATCATAAATATATGTTCTTAATACTTATCTACATTTAAGAATTGAACTACTATAGTATTCAATTCCATCACAATCATAGTTATGAAGATTATATAATAGATGGAGATGAGCCTATTTTTGATATTGGTTATGACTATAGTTATACACAATAGAACATGAATGTTAATAAAGAATGGGTTCTTCAAAGTTAGGGTGAAACAAGACAAGGAAAAATTCTATGTTATGGAGATGAGTGCATCTCAAAATGAATCCTTTAAAGATGAACTTGCGGAACTGATAATGAAGAATATCTTAATGTAAGATTTAATTAAAATAAATAATCAAAGAAGATTTCTAATGTTTTTTAATGTGACGAGGCGGAAAGTTATGGGAATGATTGGACTTGGGAGCAACTTATTTAAAGAACTCATAAAAGTACTAAGAGAGTGCATATGGTTTGTATAATATTATAAGAATAGTGACATTAAGATTCAATCACTAGGTAATTAGGATGGATGGTCTAAAACATTTGTTATGAAGAAGACATATTATATTTAATCTAAAGATATTTATGAAGGATTTTCATTTTGAAATTTATATAAAGTTCAACGAAGAGACACTAAAAGAAAATTGTCTAATAGCAACAGAAATATACCGACGGAATTGAAGTGGTATGGAAATAGAGACGGAATTGATGTTCGGTCGGTGAAGTTGTCGGGAGGGAATTGTTTGGAGACGGAAAATTTCAATCGGTATTGAATTAAAAAGGGGTCGGTAAAATTAAATTAAAACCTAGCTCCTCCCTCCTTTTCTGCTCCTCGCACACGCGTCTTCTTCCTTTCGGTCTGCAACTCCATAATCGTCTTCTCCTCTCCTCCGGCATCCTCCTCTGTTGCCGTCCGTGCGGTGACTACCTGCTGAGTCTCCGAAAACCTTGCAGCAGATCTTCTCTGGCGACAACCGTGTGTCGTCTCTCCTCTGCCATTGCCGAAGGTAAGCCATGGGTTAAATTTTTTATCATGTTTTTCGGACTGATTTAATTGCATGTGTTTGTTTATCTGGCTTTGATTGTTCTTATGTTAGTGATTTACATGTAAATAATGGGAAGATTTATACCATTTGTGTGTAGATAGGGTTGAAATGTTTTTGCTTTGAAGGTGTTCGACAGAATGCTTAACATGTTAATCTTTAACATTTTGTAGTGGGTTCATGTTTATTTTTCTCTTGTGAATGTAGATTTAGGGTTTGATTTACATTGATGATTTAGGAATTACTTCAATAAGAAAACTTCTTATAAGCATTAAATACTTAATGACTAGAATCATAAAAATAATAGAATAATAGAGTCCTAAAGGAACATTCCGAAGCAAGTGTGACAAGGATTCAAAACATTAAGTACTAATACTACTTTAACGATGGAGTAAAAGAATCCTAATTTAGTTCATATCCTTAATGTCATAAGGAATCCTAATCAAATTACAATTTAAGTAATCC
>JANZLH020000077.1:1343264-1358844 GCA_026770325.2 Erythroxylum fimbriatum
TCTCTCACATCTTAATTACACAGATTACACAGATTATATTTTCAAGGCACTTTAACATGTAATTAATAAGGATATATCAGACATTTCATTAGTTTTCTTAATAAGTGTATATTTCTCTAAAACGACACTTATTATGAATCGAAGGGAGTAATAGTTATACTATAAAAAGTAAATAAAATTAATATACAATTACCTTTATCAACTATCTATAAAATATTAATGAGTTTCAATTCTGCTCTCGACATCATCACTTATCATACGAATCATTATGGATAATGCAGAGTTTTCTGTACGCATCGTATCTATAAAATAAAACAGATCACACGAGAGGAACTTTAATCTAACATCTGATAGATGCGTCTGACATTTCAATAGATACATGCATAAAATATTAAAGTAAGCATCCTATTCTAATTAATTTATTTAATGATGAGTATAACATAAAGATATTATACAAAAGCTTTAAATTATTTTTGAAACTAAATATTAAAAATGTAACAATTCAAATCACTCGTTTATAACTATAGTCCGCTTTGAATTGCTCCTAAAGTTAAATCCCTTATAGTTTTGCTCTTCACACTCTTGAAAAAACGCATCTTTATAGGGGAGAAGCATTCATACCCCTATAAAGTATACTTCGTTTTCCTCTCTAACTGACGTGGAATCTCACAAAAATAAGCTCATATTTACTTTTTTAATATATATTATCATGTGATAAATTATTAAACATGCGATAAAGTTTGTATCATTGTTTCTAATATTAATAGTAAATTTTGTTAAAATAATTTAATAAAATATTAATAGAATATTTTAAAATATTTTTTAAATAATAAAATATTTTATTTTTAATGAGCAAAATATATTGGTTAAGTGCTTATCTTCCACTGTCCATAGTATACTTACTCCCAAAAACCAATTTATGATCACCATCGGAAAATGATTGGACGGTGAGATGTTACACAAGGTGTAGCTTTCTCATTTATATGGAGCCTGATGAGGACTTATGGTGGGACCCTAATAAAGCAATATTAGCAGCTTCGAGGCTTACATTCTAATTGTTCTTTCACCGTACGATTCGGTAACCAGTGCAGTTTCAAAACTGCTATTCTACTATTGACCGTAATTTATCAGAGCCCTGCAAGCAAAACTCTTCCCAGATCAATTGCTTGCGACAAACCCAGACAGATTGAAACCTCAAAGCTCACGAAACAATCTCCAAACCCATTGATTAAGGATTCTTTAGAGGGAGGGAGACACAGAGATTTGAAGAGTTGAGTTATATATATATACAGAGGGAGAGAGACGCGCATAGTTTTGTGAGTATGTCTTTGACAAGTGTGAAGATGTCAGAGGATGTTTGGTTAACTTGTCTCACCCATGCTTTGTCTACCGAGACTGAGGAGATTATGGGCCTTCTCCTTGGTGATATTGAGGTTAATAATTTTAAGATTGCTTTCAAGTTCGTGTCTTTTTTGAATTGTGATTGAATTGGAAAGTAAGGGAAAAGTCTGTAGCTTTTGTTAATTCTTTTGGATAGGTTTTGTTGGGTTTGTTTAGTTATTCTGTGGTTATGTCTGGAGTTAGTTATGGGTTTTTATTATTTTCTGTGATCAGTTGGTTTTTACTTCAAATGGGTTCTTATCAGTTTCTTGTTTCTGTTGATATAAACTTTTTTGGTAAAAGCATAAGGTTCCGTTCGATCGCAGTCTTGGCATTTATGCTGCTTCGCTATGAAACCCATAAGTTGACAAATTTATGTTCGTAGTCGTTATACTGCCATTATACTAGAATGTGGTTAATGGGATGATAGTTTCAACTTGCTAAAGTGTTTGAGAAGTTGTGTCCCATAGGAGCTGACTGTTTGTTATATACATTAATTTTCAAATTAGTTTCTTTCTTATTTCTCCTTGTCTCGACCTCCTTTTGCAACTTTTCGCATCTATCTTTATTTTCTTTTCCCCGGCAGAAGTTGTATTGTTACCCCAGCGTAAATGTTTGCGGGTGTGCAGTGTGCTTGTGCATGTTTTAAGGGAGAATATTTTTTGTCAATTTGATATCCATCTTTCTTGTCCGTTGGTGATATCAGTACTCAAAGAACGGGAGTGTCACTGCACTTATTTGGGGAGCATCACCACAGTCAAGATCTGATCGACGAAAAGATCGAGTAGAGACAAATCCAGAACAGTTGACTGCTGCATCAGCTCAAGCTGAGATATCCTTTAGACTTTCTTGATTTTGATTGCTCCTCTGTTTTTAACTTCAACGAAATCAGTGTTGTTCACAGAAGAAACTAGCTTATAACTTTGAAATTACTTCCTTATGTTAGGCACATATGGATCAGAAATGTTGATTTCTGATTCAGTTTGTCCTATTTTGGGACTTAGGAAGGACTGGGATCTATGTCCTTGAGTTGAACTTTCAGATAGTCTTTTATTGTATAGCTAAAGAGATTTTTCGTGATGACTGATACCAGTGTGCATTACTTGAAAAGGCATGCAAAATTGATTTGTTACTGTTTTGCAATTAACTTTATAGCACAGAATGACAACAGCAACAGGAAGAACAACTAGAGTGATTGGTTGGTACCACTCGCATCCTCACATTACAGTTCTTCCTTCTCATGTCGGTAAGTATTGTAGACCACTAAGTTGAGTTGCAACTTCTGAATAATGTTTATCATTTTGTAACCACTTTCTGAATGCACCGAAATTTTGGGTAAGAGAGACAATTATTTATGTACCGTTTACCACAACATTATTTTCACCTGAAAGCACTTTGGGTATGTTTTGGGTACAAAAGACATAGTGGTAAATGTTTTGCACCATGGTGTGAATCTTTGGCAGTTAGTTACACTGCATCTCTAGGAGCTTTCTTGGTCTAGATACCACTCATTATTTTCCACCTAGGGTATATTTTTCCTTAATTTGGTTAAGGAATCGTTTAATAGGATTGGTCGAAACTTTAACTTGTGGGCTATCCTATTATTTTGTTTTTTTAGATGTTTGAAACTAGCTGCAATTTGTCACTGGATACCTTGACTTACTTCTGCCCTTTCTCCTGCAGATGTGCGAACTCAAGCCATGTATCAACTTCTAGATCCTGGTTTCATTGGGCTGATATTTTCTTGCTTTAGCGAAGATGTAAATAAGGTCTGTATGGGGTGCATGCTATGTAATGGATGTCTTCTGGGAAATATATATACATGCTAAGTTGTAAAAACTTGATAAAAATTTCAGATTGGAAGAATCCAAGTCATTGCTTTCCAGTCATCAGATGGGAAGCAGAATAACATATCAAGACCAATTTCTATGTCACCTGTAAACAGAAGTTCAATTATCGATGTTGAATCATCTTTAAGCTCTTCAGATGGTGCTTTTCAGAAGTCTGGATCTGGAAGGTTGGACAGCTCTGAACAAGATACCGGGGATTCAAGAACTGCAGGGTCTATTAAGGTAGGGATTTGATTCTTCAAGTTGAAGTTGTATTCCTATCTTATCAAAAAGATGAAAAGCTGTTGATATTATTGAGGATGAGGAAATTGAATGCATGTTTTGTTTTCTTTTTCCTTTTTGTGATTTTACTCAGTTGTGTGGACTCTCAGACTTAGGTGTTGCGTAAATTTTAGTTATCTTTTTGTGGTTCTTTAATTTCCTCAGGATTTCTTTTCTGTTCTTCTGAAGACATTAGTAGGTTTTTAACACTCTGTCAGTCTTGCTATTGTTTGTTGCTTGATTTAATTTTTTCAGCCAAAATTTCACCAAGTATATCCAGCATGCAGAGTAGATCATTACGCTTGTCATTGTGTATGTGTGACAGCCAATCAGGACAATATGTTAATATAATTTGCTTGTTAACTTGTAAAGAGAGATCAGGGCAATTGTCTAATATGTCCTTGTTCATAATGAGAGGGAAATAGAAGACACAGGAAAGCTTCATGTAAGCCATCATAGTGAGATGTTATTTAGAAACCATGGGCTGCCTACCGTCTTCTGTTCATTTTGGTCCTTTGTTTCTCTTGTACACACTAAACAGTTTAGGTTCAAGAACATGAATAATAGAGCAGCTCGTAATCACACTCTAGGATCACATTTATGTTTCTGGAATGTAGACATATCTGAGTTAAGTTGCTCCAAGGATTTGAGATAAGAAAATGAAATCTTTATGCACATTATTTTGCATGCACTCCCTTTAACTTGCACTATCAAACCAAATATTGTGTATATGTGGGTGCAGGCATTCCCTCCAATAGATTCTCCAGTTGGCTGCATAATTATTTTCAAGATAATTAATGAAAAGGATTAGTATTTCCATGTTTTGGTTATTCTCTGTGATGTTTGTAGAAATGATTGGCTAGGTTGGTTTGAGATCATCAGAATTGGGAAATTTCTTCGCCAATGCTGATGCAAACTTTGTTGGAAGAGAGAATGCTGGAGGAAATTATCTTACTAGTAATACAGATAGCACAATTGTTGATATGGACCCCATGGACATGTCCGAAAGCATGCAAGAAGCTATGCATCGCTCTAATTTGGACATGAGGTATATATGAGTATGTATGGTAACTTGGCTTCCTTTCTATCTTTCCTTGTGTTAAGTTTATTACCGTTTTCTATCCACACATAATAATGCATTACCCTGTCAAAAGTCCATAGAAGTCAATTAGCCTTTCTTGTCATTGCTTGTTTAATTTTTGCCAACAGTGGTGCAGAATACATTAGGAAAGAAATTCCTCTCCATGTTTTGCCAACTTCGTCATTGCTTAAGCTTGATTCACCACTGGCATCATTTACTGATTTGCAACGAGTTTTATATGAAGAAGAGCGAGGAGCATATAACCAAGCTGTGTTGCAAAATATAAGGTTTTACTTATGATAGCGGCAACTTGTTTTTAACCCTCATTTTATACTTGGTAGCGCTGTTGAACTTTCTCTAATTTGCTGGCATGTTACTTAGGGATGGAAAAGTACATCCTCTTACTTTCATTCATCACACTGCTACGTATCAGGCTTCCATGTGCAAATTGATGGAATACTGGTTAGGAACAATTAACCATCATTTTTCAATTTCTAATTCTCCATCTTTCTTTTAGGTTGTTTTTATGCTTTTCTCAAATGCATGCAGTTTAAGTCCTGCCATAAATGCACTCCAGGATCGCTTGAGGGAGAACGAATTTCGGGTATAGACCAGAACTAAAAATGCTGTTTCTTCAATGGAACGTTTATTTGTTTGAACATGATGATGTTTGGTGAAACTAATGGTGTTTGTATTTTCACCTTGTAATTAAGAAGTTGCAGGATTTAGGCCTGAGAGCTACCTTTTATTGCGAGATTCCTTCTGAGGGATAAACTGTGAATTCTAGGACTAATCTTGCGGCACCATTCTTGGGTTTTCGCCTTCAAGATTCTCTTTTGTTTTTAGCATTTGGTAGATAATAGATATTACAATGGAACTTAGGCATATATATGCCTAAGCTTCACAACCACTGGGCGTTTAATTTATACGGGACCATATGTTCTGCACGTTTCAAATGCCTTTTTTCTGATCTTTTAACACTTTCCAGCTAGTTAATGTTGTGACATATCTGCTAAGAGTTGAAAGTTGATCTTTTTAAATACTTGAAACAGCCCTCTTCAGCTGTTGACACAAAAGAATTGTTGTAACATGCATCCATTGTTGATTTATCGAATAATCATATTTTTCTGTTTCCCAAACCTAAATAGTGTTTCTTGTGCGATCCGCATGTACTGGAACAGTTAGCAATGCTGAGTAACGAAGCCAAGTTTTTGGAGACTGAGGCAGTTAGAGGCAGTGAGCCGAGTTCCAGATCTCCTCGTCAAGGTGTGTCTCATTGGACACGAGGAAGTTCTTCACCAAGTCAGAGGGACCTTCATGGTTCCGAATCCATGGGCATGAGGACTGTTTCTGGTTCTGGTGGCAGAGGCAGATTAGGATCTTAATATAAATCTGTTTCCGAGGCTTCTCCCTTCATCTAGTAAGTAATATACAGTGTTAAAAGTGTTAGTTTCCAATATGAGTTGTGGTAGAAAATCATTTTCCTTTTTCGCTTGGTACTTAAATAATTATACCAATGCAAACATGTGATTTTCTTTGGAAATCTGAAGCAGAGGGTGTTAATCCTTAAGATTGCCGGTTCTTGCCATATGATCCAATCTGCTCTAAGGGGTGACACCTTTGAAACCCAGTTGCCTTTTGGTATGACATATGCCAAGGATGGAATTCTGGAAGGATGAAGACCACTTATGATGGCAATATCAAGTTGGATCGTGTGTATCTACTCCGAGTACTATAGTCCTGTTTTTGTTGACATGTTCTGTTGTGAGCTTTTTTGTAGAGCATGGAATTCCTGTTACAGGTTTCCTTGGTTTGTAGAGAAAAGAACTCAAGGGTCATTCCTCATCTTTTTTACTTCTGCAGTTAATGATCAACTCTGCGAATTTCAGTTCATTATTTATGAAAGAGTTGAGTTCAGGCAGCATTTGAGTTTTCACTTTTGCTATGATACCCTTTTATGTTCATTTTTAAACATGTTAAAGTATCCTGAAGCGCATCATACCTGAGTAGGCTTGGTAGTTTTGGCTCGAACCAGTCAAGCCGGAAAGGCTTGAATCGGGTAAAGTTAAGCTTGCAATACGATGTCGTTTTGGTATAATCAAACAAACTAATATTATTTTAATAAAATTATAACAATTATAATATCAGTTTATTTAATAATATTATTTTGAATCTTTGATAGATGGAGAAATTAAAATCAGATTTTTCTTAATATTAAGAATGTTATGTTGGAATATTGTCAAGATACTATTAGAATATTTTGGTTCTTATCATAATATTATTATTATTTATTAAAATTATATATTACTATTTTTATGATTTTTAATATTTATTTTATTTTATTCATGTTATATCAAGTTTTTATTTTATTATAAAAATTATTCGTAATTATTTAAAAGTTAATAACTTGTTGATTATTATTATTTATAAAATAAAAATATTTTAATTATTTTTTCACAAAATAAGTCGTGCAATAATCATATAGAAGATTTATTATCATTTTTAATATTTATAAATATTAAACATATGAGTGAAAGCTGGTCCATGAGTAATACAGTCCTATGCTCACCACCTTCATCCATAAGAACAGAAACAGAAACAGAAACATATCACTCCTCGTTTAGGATTTAGTAGCTTTAATTTCTTTTAAGTTCTAGTCGAGTACTGATCTTTGGTTTTGCGAATCCTGTTCAGGATTGACCAGATATTCAACTATATACTAAGTATAGCCCTACAGTGCTTGCCACAGTAACTGGTAAGAAATTACCGATCATATTCACGTTAGTAACATGACATAAGAAACTAAAACACGAGGTGAATGGAGGAGAAAAGGAACAGAAAAAAGTGAAAGGTGACCAAAAACACACGCGCACGCAACAATAGAGAGAGCAAAAGAAAAGATGGTGAGGGACGAGAAAGAAAAAAGGGAAAGAATAATAATATGAAGTTGGTCGTGATCATGCATGGCCATGGGCGTGTTTCCCAATGAGAGAATCGAATCAGCACCACTTCTCTTTATTTTTCTCCAACACAACACACTACTTCCTTCTTTACAGTTTGCCAATTCTCTTCCCTTTACCCTTCTCCAAGAGAATGGAGGCCAGGTCTTGGTGTATTATGTATGCAATGTGTTATCATTTCTATGCCAATGTACGCCTTAGTGAAAGAGAAAGAAACTAAAGGTGGTGGAGATTTTATAGAGAAAGAGCAAAAATTGGAATAGCAGCCGCAGAAAAGGAAGAAAGAAAAGGGGTTAAAGTTGGTCAAAATGAGACCTCCAAGACTTGCTATTCCATCATTTCCAGCTTCAACTATCTTTATTGAAACCCGCCATTTGTACCTTTCTCTTTTATCTTGTCTTCTTTTCCTTTTCTTCTTGTGTTTGCTTTGATATTCTATCTCAAGTATGTATATCATATCTCTACTTCTTCTTACCTGTTGGTTATTGTTAGTATAGAAAGTGTTAAGACAACAAAAGTTGAGAAAATATTGAAGATGTGTACTTATTACTGTTGAATATTATTGGCCATGCGTATACTTTCAAGCCTAAGAAATGATTCTGGATTTCAAACCAAAAACCACATCTCTGGTAAATTTTCCTTTATTTTCTTGGATTCCAAACACTGGAATTGATCCAACTCTATGTGTATATAGCTCAAATATTGTTAAAAGAATCAGATGGTAATATTCTCATCCTGGAAGCATCATTCCAGGGAACTAAAGTACGAGAAAAGGGAATTCAAAACTGCAAAGCAGCAACAATTTATCCTTGCACTTTCTTTTAGTTTGACCATGCTCAAAGCTATTGCGTGAAGGAGACATGACCTCTCATGGATACCATGGAGATTTCAAGTGGGGTTGCTTTAAGCTTTAATTGTATATTGTTGAAGAGTTTAAGAATTTATTGCATAAAGTGCTCCATCCAACAGCAAGACAATATAATTGTGTGATTCCTTGCTGCCAAAGAACATTAAGAGTCTCTTAATGTCATCATATCCTATGGTCAAAAGGGTTTTTCTAGGGTTTATGCTTGACTCTTTTCAGCGGATTGAACATGTTACGCTTGTAGGCAGACAAGATCTATCCACCTTCCTTTGTGTGGGATCCTTATTGTTGGTTCTAAGTAACAAGAACTGAACCTCATGTTGGTTAAGTTCGACGGGTAATCTCAACCTTTGGCATGTGCATGAGGAAAATCCTTGATTAGACAATAGATTCCATTGTAATAGTGTAACAATTATATACTCAACACCATATTGAAATTAATTATCTAATTCATTTAATTTGACTATCAAGTTCAAGGAATTTTACAAATTTGATTATTTGAATTATAATATGATACCATTCAAAAGTTTAAAAACAGGGTTAGATATATTGTGAATCTTTTGTAATTTAACCTTCTTTTTAATTTCAATGCTTATTTTTTAAATTTTATTATTTATTTTATAAATTTATTTAATTATCATATAATCTTCCCTATCTTCATGTATTTCATTATTTTTTTAATCTATTATTCACTCAAAAAGTACGAGGTCAATAGTGTTAGTGAATATATAAAATCAATTAAGTTGGTCTCATACAACAGCTTAAGTTATTGTGGTGAAACGATCACTTAACATGATATCAGAGTCTTTGTGACCAAGTGGTCGTGAATTCAAATCCTACCACCCACCTATTATTCAGCACAAGGTAAAGTGAGCTTGTACAAATTTCAAGCCTAAAGAGCTTTCACTTAAGGGGATGCGTTAGTGAATATATAAAACCAATTAAGTTGACCTCACACAAGAGCTTAAGCTATTGTGGTGAAACGGTCACTTAACAAATAGAATTATTAATAAATAAAAAACTAACAAATTATAACGAGAGTGAACGAATTTGATAATTAAATATACTATAAAGAGATAAATAAGGTATCAATTTCTCCTTTGTAACCTATGGTCACATGTTCAAATAACAGAAACAACCTCTATTGTAAAAGTATAAAAAAAAGGTTGCATATATTATGACCCTCTTCAAACTTCCACAAAACGAGGAGCCTTATGCACTAGGTATATTAACTTTTTATAATGAGATAAATAAAAGCTTTTAAAATTACAAAAATCAAACCACAGAAAATAAGCACATGACAACTAAAAAAAAAAGAAGAAAAAATGAAAAGGGCACCATGCAAATAAGATAAGATGATGAGCAAGACATGCATAATGAGTAGTAGTAATGATTTTGCACAGCTTTTAAAAGTAGAGGCATGCAGTAGTAATGCAAACTCTTGGTGATACCCAATTGAGTGCAAGTAAATTTGTGCATGCATATCTTAATTTTCACGTCAAGAAACCCTAAAGAGAAAGAAGTTCTGCTACAATCCAAACCAAGGAGATGTCTATTGGAATCATAGCTGGAATAATTTTAACTTTATCTCCTTTTTCCCACTTTAGATTTTTTTTTAATTTTTTTCCAATTTTCCACATTTATCAAGATATAGCAAGAACAAGAAAAAGTACGTATTACACGGCCTTCCATTTATTCCCCTTTTTTCTGTTTCTCTGTGGACTGAACATGTATATAAACAACCCTGCATCACTCCCATATCACCCCACACCATCTCCTCCGTCTTCTCCTTCTTGTTTATTTAGCTTCATCTTCAATATCCCTTCTTTTGTTTTCTTTCTCTGAACCGTTTCACATCCTCAAAGGTTGGTTCTTAACTATGATTTAAGTTCAATACACAGCTACTAGCCGTTTCCATGATCTTGTTTCCCTAAAAAAGTTTAGCTAATTAAACCTTGATTCTTCAATGCTAAGATGAAGATTGATGGTAACAGCTCTTTTGATGTTGATGTTGTTGTTATTGTATTTGCAGAGACTAGCTAGAATGAGCAGGCCTGGAGATTGGAACTGTAGGTCATGCCAGCACCTGAACTTTCAGAGGCGTGACTCGTGCCAACGTTGCGGTGACTCCAGGACCGGAGGTGACTTCGGCGGCTTTGGTGGTAGGAGTGGAACGTCTTTCGGGTTCGTGGGGTCGGACGTCCGCCCTGGTGACTGGTACTGCACCGCCCCCAACTGTGGAGCTCATAACTTCGCCAGTCGGTCAAGCTGCTTCAAGTGTGGTGTTTACAAAGATAATGATTGCGTTGGAGGCTTTGATTCTGACATTCTTCGCTCGAGAAGCAGTGGTGGGAATCGATCTGGATGGAAATCTGGAGATTGGATTTGTACCAGGTATGTGACAAGCTCTAAACTTGCTTCTTTAACGTGAGCATACAATTATCAGGTTACTGATAAATATTTAGTGACAGTTTACTGATTCTTAGGAATAGAAAACTGGAAAATGCATAAGAATTTTATGATTGATTCGAAACCACATAATCGCTCGCAATCTGCAAATGAAAACTTTATTTTCCACAGGTGGGGATGCAATGAGCACAACTTTGCTAGCAGAACGGAGTGCTTCAAATGCAATGCTCCAAGGGAGATGAGCAGCAGAACTTCATACTAGACATCATCCTGTCTACTACTCCATGCATTTTCAGGTATCATCTTTGAACATCACTGCTTTGTACTCCATCTGAATATCATATGATAATGGTTTTCTCGTTCTTTTTCTTTGGCAGGCATAGCAGTACCAGTGCAACAACATTAAATTAAAGAATATGATATGATGGATTACTACTTTTTCTTCATTTATTTGCATTTGCTGCATAGCGTTCTTGAGGTGAAACATGGTTAGAATCCATGTTCCCGTTAGGCTATAAAAACCCCTTTTGGCATTTTGTTGGGCTTCAACATTGGAAGTCTTCCTATAATGTAGCCAACGAAAGGGGGAAAAAAAAAAGGAAGAAGAAGAAGAGATTTCAGGCTTTCTCTTTTAAGTTTCTTCAGGGAAGACTTTAACTATTGTATGTTGCATGGTTTTCTTAAAGGAATATTCTCAATTTCTCGTTATTGTTTGACTGAAATGACCGTTTAGATATCCATACTTTCTCTCTCGATCTTCTCGTCACTTTAACTTTGTTGTTATTAATGTGTATAAAAGAGAATGGAATAACAATTATAATTAAAATACATGTTTATGAAACAAAAACCAAATAAATAATCTTTTTAATTAAATGGCATATTCAAGTTATTTTTACATATGTATAAGTCGATTGTGTATGTATAATGTGTATAAAAGAGAATGGAATAAGAACTATAATTAAAATTTTATATTTGTGAAATGAAAATCACAAAAAAAATGATTTTTTAAATAGCATATTCAAATTATTTTACAAAGTTAATTAGGAATTAAGAGATAATTAATCATATACAATTGAATTAAGATAATTAATTATACACTAATTAGAATTAAGATACTTAAGAAACATTTGAATGCTTAACCGCAGAAGACAACCTGAATTAAATGTAAATCTTTGTATTCAACATAAAAGTTTTAATAAGATGAATTGCTACTCTCTTCTATTTTCCTTAGTTGTTAAATTAGCTTTGTCAAAAAGGAACACCTCAATCTTTAAAGTGATAAAGTAATGAATAATTGAATCTTCTTATATTTTTCTAGAAAGTTATGCTTTTGAGAATTAAAGAGATATTTTATTTAGTCTTGTATAATTTTCTAATAAACTTTAAAAATTAGCAGTATATATGCATATGTTTTTTAATATTTTTTTCCTTTCAAGGGGAGTAATCTCTCAAATGATCATTTCAATATGTATAATATGAAATTCTTCAACTCCTACTTAATGTATATATTAGACGGAGCCAGGAATTTAAAATAGGGGGTCCAAATATTTGATTTTTTAAATTTTGGGAGGTCCAGTGCACCACTAACCTCTAAATAACCCCGTTCTAATATATATAATATTGGGGGTGGGGGTCCAATGTACCACTGGCCTCCACCTACCTCTGTCCATGTATATATATGTATCTTTCTTTTGTTCATAAGATACTATAGGTGGGAGATAGTAATTAATTAAGAACCTATTAATATAATATTCACCACTCAATTCTTTCAACTAATCCTCATTAGAGAAAGATTGAAACATTTGTGTATATATATATATATAAACTATTGTCAAACAATAGTTTTCAATAGCATTGGATTCTCTTTGTTGACATAACATGTATCTTTCAAAGGTAGGGAAGGCAATCATTGATGTCTCTCCTCTAACAATATTGCTTTGTGAGTTTGTGCTAGGCTTTATCCAAAGATTCTTGTGCTTTTGTTTTTTGCTTTTTTCTAAGGAAAACATTAGTTTATGTAAGATTATAGCCATATGACACTTACACATTATCATTTTTGACGCTATTATATTTGAAGCCTTTTTAATTTGTTAAATTGGTAATTACAAACTAAATCAGACCGTAAATACTCTTATTATATAAAAGATCGAAAAAAATTATAAAGAGAAATCAACCCGCTAGTATGTAAAACAAGAAATTGCATTTCCACGTATATTTTGAGCATTGGATTGAGAATTATCTCAAGTAATTAATTAACAATTTGATTGCTATGTAGTTGCATGATGAATAAGTGCTTCATTGGTTTAGTATATGTTATCTCATGAAAAGCATAATATTATCAATATATTCAACTTTAACTGTACTTGATTAAGAAGTTTTTGTGATAGGAAAGAAGAGGTGATAGGTGACAAACTTGTCCTTATAAAGTAGATTTGTAAGAATCCTTTTAAGTCGGGTTTGATGAAGCAAAGAGTTGCAAGTGAGCACTCCTACGTACCTGTGATAGAGACATTACTTCACTTGGACCATTAATTGCTCATTTCCATGTTCTTGCTTAAAAGATAATTAACTATATTTGAGCTAACCAAAAGCAGATTCAGTGTCACACCTTTAATACTTTCATCCATTGACAAGGTTTAATAGTTCCAGTCTCACTAATGAAGCAAGACTAGTGCATTTAGTAATATAATATCTTCAATAATTCTTAAATAATAAAAATTATTAATAACTCTTTTTATTTAATAATTTTCTCAAGTTCAATTTTACAAACTCCTCACACATACTATTTACTTGAATAAAGTAGCATATTGTTAAATACAAAATTTTCATTATACTTAATTAATTTTTGTACAATTCTTGTCAAAATTAAGATATATGGATTATGCAAATGGTTAATATAAACACAGTTAAGCATATAAAATACACTAAATAATTAATCTAAAATTTCCTAATTGACATATATTAATTATTTGTTAAATTAAGAGCTCGTTTGATTACACTTTTGTTTTTCTGTTGATGTCTTTAGTTTCTGTTTTTTTATTAAAAAAATGTGTTTAGTCGAAATTTTTAATATTAAAATTGAAAAAAAAATATTTAATTGAGATATGTAACAAAAACTAAAAACAAAAAATCGAGTTCTTACGTAATTAACAGCAAACCGAAAGCACCTTCTTTGACACTGCAATCATACAACTTCACTTCAGTCGAGCTCTCTATTGAATCTCCAGGATACACTTCTCTTCGCATCTAAACAGTGTCAAAAAGAAAGAAAGGAAACCAGGATAGCTTTAAATTTTTGCATAAATACATAAGAGAATGACATTCATCATAATAATCATTAGAAAGATGGATCGCTTCTATACTGAAAAAGTTTTTGGATAATGCATATACTTGTTTGGAACATTCATTACTAGGATACACAATGACTAGTGCTCACCCAAGTAAGTGACATAACAACAAGCACCGAATGCATTCCAAGTAGTAAATGCCTCAAACTGGTCAAGAAATTTACTAACATAGCTAGCTCTAGGACTATCATTAAATGTTACGGTTTAATCATCGACAGAATTCAAATGCTTTTGGTCCGGATTCTGCTTATAGTCAGCATTCGCAATGTCTCTACCAAAATTGCTGACTGATAGTGCACCAAAATCATGTTTTGAAAGTTCAATGCCATTTTGTTGGAGACAATCCAACAATGGAGCTGAATCTGATGGTCTCAGTTGGATGTTTGAGCGGGTTTATTTGCATTTAGTGGTACCTCATTTGCAAAGTATAGTTAATACGGGTTATACAAGTTAAATCACATTTCCATGTATACACTATACAAGAAAGCTAGAGCTAAAAGGATAAGGGGAAAACACAAAGCTGCTCTTCCAAGTAAAATCAGAGCTAAAAGGATTGAGCTCACTACACCTGATGTTTTAGGACTTGAATTCAACAGGTGACGTCAAACAAAAGCATTGAGTTTACCGGGAGAACCGAGTGGAGTTGAAAGAATCACTCACAAATCTATCACTCACAAATCTCCATTTCTCGATGTCCAAGGAAGGTGAAAATCTCAGCATAAAGGAAGGTGAAAATCTCAGCATAAAGGAAGATGAAAATCTCAGCAACGAATAACAAGGTTGCAAAAGCATGCCTGTGGATTTTGATAAGATTCAAATATTATGATAATGCAATGCATTGGGTTAAAAACATAACACCAACTCTGCACAAACCCTTAAATGAAAACTTAATAAGGTATTTATAAAAATAAAATTCATATTATATTATTTTTACATTTTTGATTTAAAACTTAATTAATATCCTTAATTTTTATTTGAACTCATTTTGACATGATCTAATTTCTCATAAAATCTGCCTGTGACTCAAGATACTGATGATTTGATCTTTATTCTTCAAAATGATAAGCTTTCACTTTAAATACCCAATTTATGTTTCCTTATTGTCCAAACTTACAATCCAAAGTCAGTAATATTTATACTTTTTAGGGCCTCTTGGGATTAACAGCTGGAATAAATAAGGAATATAATAATTATTCTTAGGAATAAAAAAAAGAATAAAATAAGTATTACTTTGTTTGATATACTGTTAAAGAATTTATATGCCAATGTTTAGTTTGAAAATATAAATTTGGAATGACAAAGGAATAACTAAGAAAAAGACAAAAATATATTTATCCTTATCCTTATCCTTTATTATTATTATTATTATTATTATTGTTATTATTATTATTATTATTATTATTATGAAAGAAGTGGACTCAACCGCG
>JANZLH020000077.1:1360980-1371965 GCA_026770325.2 Erythroxylum fimbriatum
ACAAGGGCAGCAGAGAGGAGAGATACGTATCAAGTTGTGAAAGATAATCTCTTGAACATGTTGAAGATGGTTGATGATAAATTGGAAGGTGAAGAAATAGTTGATGAAGAGAACCAAATAGCATAAGATCATGAGTTAAGCCAACGCTCACGCTCAAATACTGAAAGGAATGTGCTGAATGAACCTGACGTTCATTTTGCCAACATGAATCACATAAGAAGTCTAAAAATGAAGACAAAGTCGACATCAAGTAAGAGATTGAGGAGTGGACTAGAAAAAAGTTCAAAGAAGAGGAAGAATGTGAAGAATTGTAGGACTTTAACAAATGTGGCAGATTCGACAGTAATCTCCCTTTCCACCACTCAGGTATAACTTATGGTGATATTAGATTGAAATGACGTATATAAATTTAAGAGTTATTATGTTAAGTTCTTTTGGGGAATCTGAAGATAATTCCCAACAAACTCATATTATCTCCAGCAACTGGGCTCCCATATTAAATCAACATCAGGTTGGTTATTGGGTAATTGATAATGTTTGCATGTGTTGGGCTATTTCTTTTCAAATAAATTTGATTTGATTTCTTACGAGGAAAACCACAAGCAGACAGTTGCTATTTGTAAGGATTTCATAAGTTTGGGTTCCAATCATGACGATCGGCTACAACAATCTCAAGTTCAATTTCTAATATTATCTTATTGGTATCATGCATTTGAATCAATGTAATGTTGGCTTACATTTGAATCAATTTCTAATATTATCTAATACAATCACGAATTGCAGCGTACAGGTGTTCATATGGATAAGTCAACAAGTTTATACAGTCAGCATCATTATGCAACAACTCCTCTGGCATTGTTTGTTAAACTATTTGTTTCTACTGTTTTAAATATTTTATGTCTGTAATGTGTTATTAAACTTTGAATCATTTATCATGTTAGGTGAATGATATAAGAAGAAGTCAACAAAATGTTAGTATTGATATCCCACCTTCAATGCGCATGACTGATTTACTTATGGTAATTTGAAGAACGTTTTTGTGTTCATTTCAAATATGTTGTATAATTGCATTACATGTTTTGTGTTGTTTGAATTTTTTATCATGTATATTGATTTACAGGCACAACAGACATTTGGAATTGCAAATCTGAAAGATATCAGCAATTTAGGAGTTGGTATTTCTATTGACAACTGTCGTAGTTGCCTTCGTGCCAAAAAGTTCTGTGTGTGTACAAGACGATTCTGATAATAAAGTAAGTATGAAGCACCATATACCAGTCTGCCGTAATTTGTGAAAAAATTGAACTGTGTTTGATGTGTGCGGACAGTAGCTGAATTTATAGAAAATTTTTAGACACATATTAAACATGTAACACGGATTTTTCACAAATTTGTGAATGTATAGGTGGTGTATTTGAGAAATGAATGTACCTCTGTCTTGAATTCAAGAAAACAACTTCAACATTTTGCCTGGAATAGCCTAGTTACAATACTTCAACTACTCAAACTTCGAATTCAACTCTACTTCTAGAACGAAGAATACACTATGAAAGGACAATAAAAGGTGATCACATGAGTTGAATTGAAACTTATGTATTGATGACATTTTTGTGGTTTTCACTCTCATCCTAATGCTAAACTAGCTTTAGGTTTTGTTTTCAAAGAAAATGACCAATTGATTATTCAACTAATGCCTCTTCTCAATTTATGTTACTCAACTTCTGGAAAACTTGCTACTAGAAATCAAAGGTAAGAACATAACAAATATGCTGGAACATGAACTGAGGTTTTTTATTAATGGTTTTTCTAGTTTTTTTACATAACATTCCAAAATGGAAAGATGATGAGCTTTATATTGGCTCTAGAACATTTTGCTACATCTTTAGCAAAAACCTGATGCTAAACACATAAATTGATGAGTAATAACTACCCTCGTACAATCCTTTCCTCATTGGACAGAACACAAAAGCAACAGAATTTGTCCTTAGCAGAAAACAGAAACTGATATCTTCAACAGCAATTGATTATTCATGAGGCAAAAATTGACATTGCAAATCTGTTTGTCAGGCATGTACATGGGATGGTTGATGTACCAGCGTCAGATTTTTTCTATTCTGCTTTGCATTACTCGTTAGTTGATATTCATCTTTCATTTGGAGCCATTGATGTAAGCAAGCAAGACAGGTGTGAGAGCTAACTTGAAAAGGTCAGAACTCACCTTCAAATGTAATAGAACAGTAACAGTTGCATTATATGGAAAAAAAAATCATGTTTCTATCTTCATTTTCTGCATATGGGAAATTCCCTTGTTTTCGTGTTGATCTTGAATTTCAATCAATGAGTGCTTAGAGAGCAATGTGAAAATTTCTGAGAGTGGACAAACAATTTAAAAGTGCAAATGTCATTTCAGAAACTTCATATTCTCTATACATCACAACCTGAGAGTGGGAAAAAAAATTTGGAAGTGAAAATTCCATTTCACAAACTAAAAATTCTCTAGACATCAACACCTTACATACATATTGTATCTGAAGCATTATAAACACTTGAGAGATATATCCTCCTTAGAAGGTGTTGATGGTAAAGCAAGACTCAACCTAACTTGAACAGAACTGAATTTCAGGTCAGCACCAAGCTCCAAGCTCTAATGAAGAAAACAGAACCTGAAGCTAGTTGCAGAACCTTTAGAACTACAACAACATGAGACAAACTTCAACCGATTCCTCCAATCTACTTAAGTCTGAAGTTGGAAGATGAACTTGAAACTACTGCAGCAGTTCCTGAGCACGATGACAAGCTCCACAAATTATATATTCAAAAAATCAGTATCAAACCTATGTATGGTAACTGTATTGTCTATAAAATGGCTCTCACCGTTTCTCAAAAGTGTTTGTATGGTTTTCGGTTTTCTGTGTATATGAAGTTTCATATATAAGACTATGAGTTTTTCATTCCTTCACAAATGGAATTCTACACTTTTAGATTTGCGTCTTTCCATTCTTTGGAATTTTGTCAACTCAACTCTCAACACACACTATCATAACAACTCCAAATTTGACAATAAAGGCAAGATCTCACAGGAGAACAGATGAAGAGCAGAAGATGAATATTTCATAAAATTGCAGTTACCGTTCTATTGCTTCGAATATGGTTGTTTTGAGCATTTTCAAGCTAGCTCTTCACACCATCCTTGCTTGATAACATCAATGGTCCAAAATGAAAGATAAAAATAGCTAATACAAGAGAAGCACCAAGTTACATAATGTCATTGGTTCAGCAGAAACAAAAAGCTGAAAATAACCACCACATTGGAAGCAATGGAACAGTGCCAGCATTTTTGGCCAAAAATATCATCATCTTCTCTTCATGAGATTTTACAATTTTTCCTTCATTTTACTGTTCATTTAGTATTGTTATGAATGTGTGTATGTTGAGTGGCATGAAGAAAACCTTCTAAGAGTGGAAATGAGGCAGATTTCAAAGTCAAAAACTTTCCACTACAGATTCTGTCTCAGATTGAAGGTGACCTGAAGTTCAGGACATATTGAAGGTTTGTTTTTATCTCCACCTCTACCATCCCCACAATTCACAACAAAGCAGAAGATGAAGAGAAGAGAGAAGTAGCTACGTAGAATTCAAATTGTGCAGAATTAAGAGGGTTACAGAAATTGCAGACGGAAAAAGAACAAAGAAGACGAAGAAATGCAGAGCAGGAAGAATAGAAAATGTCATAAACATTTTTCAAGCAAGATTAATCAGCATAATCAAGAGTGATTAGTGTTACACAAGGCATGCATAGCTGGCACATCATACAACTCATTTCCATAGCTGTCAATCGGATTTCCATGTCCGTTTGTTTGTCTCCTGGAAAATCAATTGGTTGTTGCAGAGATCAGTTTCTGCTTTTGCTAACAGACAATGTGGTGAGGTTTGTGTCTTGCCAAATGAAGAAATATGTACTAAACAACTTTTTATCTTTGAGGTCATGTTATTACCTTACAGATTTAGAAAAACATGTAACAGAATGCTTTGGGGCTAATATAAAGCATTTATATTTTCATTGTCTTTTCATGAATGTAAGAAAAGAAAATTGCAAATACCTTATCAATACAAGTTTCAGATTAGTTCATTTTCGATATTCATTTTCCTTCTTCCCATTTCTGTTATTGTTTTCCAGAAGCTAATCAAAATCGATGATTGAGTGGCTGAAGTGATAAAACTTACACAAAACAGAAGGATTGAATTTTTACAGAAGTTGTGCTTTTGAATGTATAATGTATCTCAAATGAATTGCAACTCAGATTCCTCACAAATTGGTGAATGTATAGTTAAAAATTGGTGTTTTTGAGGAATTGGTGATTTCTCCCCTTTGGACCCGAAATCAACTTCTGAATTGAAACTATCTGTTTTATATGTATGTTGCCTTAGCTACTCACACCTTAAACGGACTAAATCTACTTCTGGAATCAAAACTGAAAATGACAATGCAAGCAGATCATATGAAATGAATTGGATGTTGTGTGTTGATGAATTTTGTGGCTTTCACTCTGAAATGCAAAACTAAAGCTAACTAAAGGTTTTTTTTTTCAATATATCAGAAACTACAGCTGCTATTCAAGTTAAGAAGAACAAAAAAACACTACATAATGAACTTCATGGTCATAATATAAAATCTGGAGAAATAGTACTGAACTTTTGTATTGCTGGTGTTTTTCAAATTTTACTTTTTCCTGCCTTAAAAAACCGAATTGATGAGGATCATGAGCGTTATATCAGCTCCAACATTCTGATTCAACTTGATAAATAACTACAAAACAAAAGCATAACCTGATAAGTAAAAAACTAGATTACATTACTTAATTAATCTTCCTGGAATTACTCATCCTGCTCTGCCTTTTCAGCTTCTGTTCTGTTCTTCTTCATGCTGCAATTTCTGGATTTTTCATGGTTACTTCCATCCTTTCTTCATCTTCCTTTTTGGATGCTTACCCGTACATGTTGACTATTGTCATGACTAAAGTTCCTTCTTCAAGGAGCCAAAGGTTTGGCTCTTTTGGTGATAGTCCCTTGAATGATCTATGCTTCTTTATGTTGCATTTTAGATGAAGTCTTCAATAATGTTAACCTCTTCAGTTGTGACGAAGGCATGGATGGTTCCCCTGTATGTCTGTGCATGTCTAAAATGTTGATTATCAAGGTTGTCTCTAAGTAATTATATGGATTCAGTTGTTGCTTTATTCTTTCTTTGCTTCAACTGTTCCAGGACTTTTTCCCCATCTCCATTAACATTATCTTGAAAGTGCTTGATCAATTGTCTTTTTATATGGGGGTTCCTGAATCCCCTGCATATCATTCTTCTCTTTTATGCCCTTAGGAGAATGCATTTGACTGCAGTAATCTGTCTTTGCTCATGGATTGAAATATTAAAGATTATGGTTCAAATTGGCTTGGAATGAGTATGCTAGTTACATCTTATATCTGCAGGTTGAATCTCTAGTGACAGAAGTTTGTGATGCTACTGCAATTGCAGAATTTGAACTGAAAGTAAGCAATCTTAACTAGTTGCATCCGTCTTTGTCAATTGATTAGAATCTGGATTCAGATTATTGGACTATTTACTTTATCATCCTTTAAATTGGAAACTTACTCTTTTCTGCATCTATATTTCTTTTTATTTACACTTCTGTCTTCATCTTGATCCATGTTGATTAGCTTGGTGGTTTTCGGCTCTATGTTATGCGGGAATTGAAGGAAAAAAGTACACCTTTACCACCTCCACCTTCATCGCCAGCTCCTGCTTATGTTTCTACTACTTCTGCTGATGCTGTCAGTATAAGTGTTAAAAAAGCATCTGATTCAAACGGGTCAGCTTCAACATCTCTGGCTATCACCAAACGAGAACCTTCTGCAGTAGGAATCCAGTCACTTCTGGATAGAGCTGCAGATGAAGGCTTAATGATACTGCAGTCTCCTAGGGTAAGTAACCTAGTTAAACATCTTCTATGCATTGTGTATCACTCTAAAAACATCAATACTGCAGGTGGGGTTTTTCAGGAGATCTCGTACTATAAAAGGAAAGCGCGCTCCCCCTGCATGCAAAGAGGTAACATTGGCTAAGAATTCTGTTTTAGAGACCTCAGGGAATTAGAGATGCTTTCTACGTGACATTACACCGGGAAAGCAATTCTATAGGAATGACAAGCATGACTAAAAGTTTTATTTTGTTCCTTTCAACTATAGCATTTTGAATAAGCAAATTCTCTATTCAAAGCACGCCTTCATTTGTTGAAAAGAAAGAAAGGGGCATATGAATATTTTTGTGTTGTGATTATACTCAAATTGCTTATTTTCTGCTTCCTAATTAGACTAATTAGTGTTTTTGCTGCTTTGTAATTACTTTTCCAAGAACAGAAAACACTCTTTGTTTCTTTGTAAGTTGAAAGCACATCAGACCGGGGATCAGATCTAAGCTAAGCATTTATTGAAGTGTGGATTCTCCTAAATCTCATGTATTTGTTGATATTTATGAACAATATCTGGTTTAATCTTGACTTCTTTGCCGTTTAAGAGAAAATCAGTTCAAGTAAATTGTGTTCTTTTGCTGTGATGCAGATTTTTTCTTTAATCCAAACTTACCGGACTTTTTTCTTATATCTATTTTTGCTTGTAAAATTTACCTCAGTTTTTTCCTTGTTGCTAATTTCTGTGTAAGAGAGATTAGAAAGATTGCATTATTATCGCAAATTACGTCACGAAGAATTATTGGATGACATGGGTTTCAGCTCATCTGTTCTGCTTTATCCGTTGTGTTTAAATCACACCCTTTTTCCATAATACTTCCATCACGATAATTCTGTCAAATTATGATGATAACTTTCTTCTGCTTAACAGAAGCAAGTAGTAAAGGAGGGTCAAGTTGTTTGCTACATTGAACAGCTGGGAGGTGAACTACCAATTGAGGTTTGTTTCATCTATATTTGTTTGCTAAAGTTGACTATGTGATGTTTGAGATTCTCTTCGAAGTAGTACTCCTCTTCCTCATTGTATTTGATATATCCTATCAAACTTTTGTGATGTGGGATTTGAGCTGCATGACATGGCATGGGCTTATTATCCATCCTGATGTGCACGTTGAACTATTTGCTTACCTTGCAAGTCCTTATTCTCCCGTCTTTTTGATTCAGTCGGACGTAGGTGGAGAAGTCATCAAAATATTGCGGGAGGATGGAGGTAAATTCACTTTCCCTTCTTCTGTTGTTTTTAACTCTTTACTCATATAGTGCTTTTAACTCCACAGAACCAGTCGGGTACGGAGATGCTCTTATGGCGGTCCTCCCATCGTTCCCTGGGATAAAGAAGCTTCAGTAGATGGTTTGGATTGGTAACACTGAATACGGTAACTACGTATCTCAGGTTCAAAAGCCAACCCTTCTACAAAGATCATCAGAAGTTAGCATATTGTTTGATTGAGATCTGTACGCAGGGAACAAAAATTTTTGCAAGTTTGGTTAGTAGTAATTTTGAGCTTACGCTTGATTCCAAGCTCGATCATAACCATTTTTGGTATTTTGGTGCATAGGAGCACAAGAAGTCATCAGACAATATGTATATGCCAGAAAATTTATTTTCCTCTTAAATTCCTGAGCAGGCCACGGAAACATTATTGCATTCAAACATATTTAGAGCATTTAGACGAGCTAAAGATAGCCCTTTATTTACTTTTTGGTACTCCATGAGCGCTTTCGTGCAATTTGATCTGACAATGTTCTCATAAATATATCTGCCAATAAATGATGTCAATATTGAGCATACATGTAGTAGGGATCACAGAAAAACTTGAGTTTGAATCAGGTCTGGTTCGAAGTTAATGGATCAAGCTCGGGTTCGTCCAAAGGGCTATCCTTAGCTCGTCCAAAAAGAATGCTCAACTCACAAAATTAGCGTATATATAGTCACTCTTAATCATCTTGTCTCTTTCTTCTTAGTTTCATGTGATTTTTTTTAAAAATAAGAAAGACACTTAAAAAATTTTCGGCTCGGTTCCTGCATAGAGGGTAGAAATAAAGAAAGAACTGATGTTTTCAATTTGTAACAAGCCAATGGCTAGCAAAGAGAGTAGCAACAACATTCTGAAAATTAATCAAGTAGCTTGTTCAACAGTTTCCGCCCATCTGATGGTTGAACGCACCAATGCATCCATTGGATCAATGCATTTTTTGAGAAGAGGATCGTCCCGAGGCAGCAGATTCCTCAGTTCATCAGAAGCAAGTATGACAGTACTTACTGCTCTAACAAGAAGAACCTGGAGTGCTATCCTCAGCAGATTTCTTGCACCTTCCATGTCCTTTCTGTTTAATGCTCCAATTGCTGGAAGTACAGTGTGTTCCATGGTTGCTTTATCTGGCAACACAACTTCCAGTCCCTGCTTACACCAAAATAATAGAGCATTGCAATTACTGGCTAGCTTCTAAAGTAGCAAGAATGCAATGAAAATTTGAAAAGACATGCAGACAAGAAACTAACCTGGTTCTGCAACTTTTCCTGATAGAAACCTGCAGCCAATGTTGCATCAGTTCCAAGCACACCAATTCGCGGACGACTCCCAGCCTCTAGAGGCTTAGGCTTAGCTTCTTTTAGCTCTCTTGCAACACACTCACTCATGTCAAGGAAAGTAACGGAGCAACCTGTAGAAATCTCATCATACCAGGAATGTGAAATGTCACAAGGAATGACTATGCAGCGAGCTCCTGATTTCTCAAGATAACATCTTTTACTCCGTAGATTCTCCACTATCTGAGTATGATCCAACCTGGATCGTTCAATTTGCCTGCTGGAATATGGAAACTGAGTTCTCTCATGCTCTGAAAGTTCCTTACTCAAGACTGGATCAGAGCATATAATAAAAGGAAGGCAATCTTGCCCATCTTTAGAACTCCACTGGAGTAGTTTTTCCATGAAACTGAGAGTTGATTTAGTAGATACTCCTCCTATGATTCCAACTGTATTTGCTTGACTGAGTAATGGACCAGAAACCTCCTCGGATTCTGAATATCTTCCATCCTTATCAGTGTGAAAGAGGGTTGATGATGGTGGAATGGCAAGAATTGGATTCCATCTTACTTTATATGCCATTTTCTGTGTATTTGCCTGATTGCATGTATAAGATGGATAATTCAATGAGTGAAAATACATAGCCAAGCTCCCATCAAACATCTTCTACCCCAAAACCGATCTATCATATGCCACCAAGTAAAAAATATATATATATATCTCAATTTCAATCACAAACTACCTCCAGATTTTTAAACAAAATCCAACTATGAAAACCCAGAAACTCTAATCTTCCTGGAACTCAAGAAAGAAACAAAAAGAACCCAACCTGAAGATCAATAGGAATAAGAAGCTAAGTGATGGTGATAGGAGCATTAAGTAGAAATATAAAAACCTCTAAGCTTTCAGGATATATTTTCTTTTTGTTTCAAGACAATCAATCACGCAGTGATGACACATCAACCTGACAAGTGAACAGGAATCTCACAATCTTTACCCTGGCAATTTACCTCACCGTTCACGCTGCATCATCTTTCATGTTCATGATATATACTAGAAATAGTCAGAAAAAACAAATTACTGAAAGCAGATACCAAAAACAATGAAAATGGAACACGTTTCTGTCTGTTAGGTTCCTTTGTCTGAATTGCAACTTGGAAACGTGGACATTGATTGGTTATCTGTCAATTAGGTGGTTGATGCCTATCTTATCTGGAGGTGTAGATGCAAGAAATCAATCAATTTAATATGACTATTCTATTCTTACAATGATTTCAATCTGTAATTGCCTTTAGAAATTATTAATAATGACCCGGTTGCCTTGTTCTAGTACTCTGAAAAATTATTGGTGCATGATTTCTTATCAAACTGTAGATCTGATAGATACTTATATCAGTATAATGGAATGTACTGTTGTAGATATATACTTACACCAAGACTTCACTTCCTACAGTTCATGGCTATCCATATCTATTACCTTGTCACTAAAGAAGGGCGACCCAATGCTTTAGTTTTAGCTTAGTTGATTTTTTGGTCATTTACATATGAATTTTCCTCAAGTCAGATTAGCAGAATAACAGCTATCATTTCTTGGAAGAATTGTAATGTCACCCAACTTTACAAAGATCCAACATTGCTGTCCCTCCATTATTGGTTGATCAAGAATTTGGCACGACAAGAACTATCTTAAGTTCATTGAAATAAGCAAAGGCTTTAGTTTCATTGATACTAACAAGACAGCTGAGCTGATCGGACAATTATGTGTGCCTGTGAATGGTCCAGTGCAATTACTGACATGAAATTAATGGACCTGTTTTGCCAACTTCAATTGATGCATAATCTTACATGCCTTGCACATTCACTGCTAAGAACCAACTTCAACAATGAAACCTTCATAATTGTTTGTAGGAAAGAAAAATGAAATCCATGTTTAAAGGTTATACAAAGTCGAAAGTTTGTGAAATGTGAGCCATTATCCATAAGTAAGGATTTCCTGTTCCCAGAACTTTCTGTGCTCCTGCAAATATAAACGTACGATGACACAAATGTTAGAAAAACCAAATGTGGTTGAATCCCTGGTGCAGCGAAAAAATAATTTCTTTTAGTTTTGATTGGATCACAATAATTAAATAATTTGAAAAAACACAAATTATAAAATAAAAAATTATAGATGATTGGGAATTCTTACTAAAATCTTTTTAAAACTCTTTAGATGTGTCAACCACGGAATTTTCAAATATCCACCCTCTAACAGTATCTACGTAGCAGTAAAAAAATACTCAACTAAGTACTAGTGTTTTCAATTTTTATTAAAATTAAATATTTCAATTATAATTAAAGTCAAAAGTCTAATTACAATGTAATATAGTATAATATAATACAATCAAATATCTCAAATTTGATTTTGAAAGTTTCTTAAACTTTACAACTAATTC
>JANZLH020000077.1:1386486-1398594 GCA_026770325.2 Erythroxylum fimbriatum
CGTAGAATTAAATTTTCGCATAATCCCTGTGGACACGACTCGGTTCTTACCGATTTATTACTTACTTCGACAACCGTACACTTGCGGTTTACGAACAACAAGTTCATTTATTATTTACCTAAAAGAATTCTCAGCTATAGATTTTTGTTTCAACGTCAAATCTCCTTACCCTTTCAATGTGATTGTATAAAGTATGGTGGAAAACTAATGGGATCCACCAATGAAGTCATGTCCCTCCATTTAAGTGGCACTCTCAATCAAATGCTTAAGCCCTACCAAACTTTATCTTAAACATTTCCTACAATCCCAATTCAAGTTTGGAAGAATAAAATTGGCGTGACTAGTCTAATTTGGTATGTATTAAGTAGCCTAAACTATTTGAGCTTTAGTGCTTATATAGCCTAAACTATTTCATTAAATTCAGATTTCTGACATTTCACCATCTGTAAAGTTGCAAATTAAGCAAAAAACATATACATCTACTGTACTTAAATGGAGCATACTGACATATCCATCAAAATTCTACTAACATATTCATCAAATATCTACTGACATATTTAATTACATGCAAATGCTTAATTGGACTTATCAGTATATGATTCCCTTAGTATTCTTTGATACAAATACAAATTGCAAAGGTTGGATTCTCTAAGAAAAAGAAGAATCAAGATGTATTACATAATTGTCAATGTTAAAGAAAATTCTCGATGGAAAAGCCAAAAATGAAATTAAAGAATGGATGGATAGTAGATGAACATCCAGGACACGAACTCTTATAACTCCCTATTGCCTTCTTCCATTTGCAAAAATCTTACAAGGAAAATATTTTCCCTAAAAGACTTGTTTATTGGGGTATTAGGTTACCCAAAACTTGTAAAGCTAAACAGCCTGGAACTAAATACATATGTGACGCAGAGTGATGTTTAAAACTCTAACTAAAGCTGACAAAAAAACATAAAAATCACAACAACAATGGGACCACAATGGAGATCAGAAACAAAGCAGACAAACAAACATTCGGGACCACACCCAATACTAAACTAACAACAACCTCCATCATCTAACACACACTTACAAGAAGGAAGCATCCCCCATGCACAAACATATCTAATAGACACCAATAATAAATCCTAACATACCTCAGTTAACTCAAAAAGCTTCGATATTCAACAATGACAACTTCTCTCGATGATTCCAAACCACCAAGTTGCGCGATTGGTACTTCCCTCTACCAATTTCACCGTCGGTGACCAATAATGCTGGAGAACAAAGAAGACGACGAAGAACGATGAGACGGTAACAAAAATACTATCGTTTCCGCATCCAATATGTTTACTTAATTATCAAAAGTATCTTAACCAACCCTTTGTTAATTTAATAATTGTTTTATTAAATTAATCACATGATTAGGGTTAAGGCAATTATCAGACATGTAATCCTAAAGTTAACCATTTAAGGTTAACGATAATATGAAAATGGCTTCACTAATTTATTAAAAATTATTTTTTATTTTAATTAAGAAGTGGGCCTCATTTACTTCATCAGCAACATGACAAATGGGGGTTACTTACTTGAATAAAATAATAATTTTGAAGTGCCAGGTTAGTGCTGACGGTTACCGCTGACCTGACACTTCAAAATTATCAACGTTTGAATGTTTGGATTAAACTTGTCGATTGGTGAAAAATTTTAGGTCAAAAGTGACCCTTTTGCCTAAAAATGAAGACAAATAATTTCTAAGCTTTTGGAATAAAACTTAAATTTTGGTATGGAATTATCTTAAAGAACGCATCATTTACAATTGTACTGTCCATAATTATTGTAATAACGTATCAAACTGAAACTCAATTACATGTTTATCATCAAAGACGTCAATATAGCGTGCCAAACTAAAGTTATCATTAGAAAGGGACTCCACAGCAGAAACATAAACAACAAATTGCATAATTATGAAGCTTACGACTGATCATTTCCAGGAACCCAAGGACTTGATGGCGAAAAATGCATGTACGTAGGTTTTGTCCAGTTCTTCTTCGCTGTACAGAGCATGTAGGTTTTGTCCAGTTCTTCTTTTGGCTCTTGGATTACTCCAAGAAGCATCCTTCCATAAACTGCAACACACAGATAGTACAAGGACAGACACTGAAGAATCACAGAATCATACGCAAATTCAGATATGCAGATCGTAAAGTCACATGGGTCACTCATCTCTAGGCCACATACTCCTCAATAAATCACTTCCCACTTGCATAGTGATCCTGCAGCTTAACCTATGTACAAAGACTTTGCATTCAAAACCTTGGAGAGACAGAGACCACCAGTGTTCTTTGGTGAAATGTGGACCAGCATGCCATTTGATCTCCTATCCAACATCTTCTCCTTTCTCTCCCTGGACTCATTGGCGCTCGCCAAATCAACTTGTCGCCATTGGCGAGCCTGTGCCAATGAATATCCATTGAGCAAAACCCCTTCATCTTCGCTCAAACACCACCTACCATGGTTTTTAGCCTTACCAACTCGCCACCCTGACCTGTTTTGCTATGTTCTCAATCCAACTTCTTGCAAGTGGCACATATTACCGCTAAAGTTCCTGTCTTTTCATATTCGACCCATTGCACCGATTGATGGCTTGATGCTTTTTAGACCAACAAGTCCAACAGTTCTCCAACTTGGTGTGTGCAATCCTTTCACTAGACAATTCAGGCAACTTCCGATGACAAACATTGCTAGGACTAGTCCAGCAGTTGGCGTCGTGGTTTTGGGCTCAAGACAATCTGAATTCCGAGAATTCAGAGTCTATGTGGCAGGTGGAATGTCGGAAGCTCATAATGGAGGTGCCACTTACGAACCAACATTGGAGATATATGATTCAAGCAACGATACGTGGAAGATCGTGGAGTCTATGCCAATTGAATTTGCAGTGAGGCTAACGGTTTGGACTACTAACGAGAGTGTGTATTCTAATGGGGTCTTATATTGGATCACTTCAGCTAGGGCCTATTGCATAATGGCCTTGGAGATTGAATCCAACAGATGGCAAGAACTGAGTGTACCAATGGCAGAGAGGCTTGAATTCGCCACCTTGGTGCGGAGGAATGGGAGCTTGACACTTGTTGGGGGCACAGGTCTCAGTGGTGCTTCTGTGTGGGAACTAAATGAGGGAAACATATGGTGTTTGATAGAAAAAGTTCCTGTTGAATTGGGTCTGAAGCTGACAAATTGGGGTTGTACTAAATGTGTTGGTGGTGAAGGGGTTATATGTTTGTATAGCAACATTGGGTCAGGAATGGTAGTTTGGAGAGAAAGTGGAGATTCAGGGAAATGGGAATGGTTTTGGGTTGAAGGGGCTTGTTCTGTTAGAGGTAAACAAGTGCAAAACTTATCAGTTAAAGGTGTGTTAGTTCACCCTAGTCTATCTCTCTCATATATTGACTGCTTTTGGCAGTAAGCAGTAGCACACTTTTGTGCTTGTGAGTCCCTTCCTTTCCCTAAACATACTTGGACAGGATGTGCTGGTAATTCGTTCTGAAGTTCAAGCTGTGAGAATCTGTATTCCTTCACCTAATCAAGAAGTGGCCTCGTAAACTTCTGCGATAATACAGAAGCAATGAGTTGGAAATGTACTTGTATGTGCTTGAAAATTTCTGAATGTAAGTGTATTTGAAAATTTCTGTTAGGAGGAAAGAAATATATTCCTTACTAATTTTCAGATATGTTTCTGTGTCAACTTGGAGTGTGAACATTGACATACATAAGAATTAACGGAGAAAAGAGAAAACAGCTGACGTTTTCAACATCTCATGACGTTTTCAACGGTACCCGCTAGCGGATGCCCACTCACGATGATGAAATCGTTGAAAGTTTGACTCTTTCTCATTTCTTTTATTCTTTTTGTTCAAGAAAAGGTGACGGCATATTTTAAAAAGTTGATGTTTGCTTAAGATTTCGGGGTTGGATGCTGCTATGAAGCTTCCCTCTAATTTGACGATTTTCAGTCTACTTGTTAAGCCAGCAAGTTAGAGGCCAGCTATGCTCCTTCTCCAAGTTCCCTTCTTGCAGGCTTTTCGAGTTCGGATCTCACTTGTCGGGAAAATGTATCGTTTGACTACAGTTTTCACTGTCTATCACTTGGCACACAAGGTTTGACCCAGACCTATCTATTTCGATAGTTGCTTAGTTTCATTCTTGCCTTGTGATTACGATCTGGGTTTGAATTAATCCCAATATTGGTTAGCAATGAACTGCCCGGCTTGGTGTTTTTGTTATATTTTTTTTCAGTTTGGTGGTATTAATCACTTTTTTGGTACAATAATTTCACACGAGTCGGGGGTTTTGTAATGTTTTTGTGAAGAAAAGTGAATTTGTCTTCAAAGAAGAATCTGGGTTTTGGTCTTCATGCGCTGTAATAATAAAGGTTATTATCAGATGTTAATGGGCAGAAGCCCGTTGATGTAAAGTGCTGATTTAATATGAAAGCAAGTCCTTTTTCAGCAGGAAGATTGCTCTCATTGATTACTGAGTATTTTGTTGGATTTGGAGACACCTGGGACATAATTTTTATGGTTAAGCTTGGTTGCTGAATTGAGTTGCATGATTTCACAATATTTGTTTCTTTTGTTCAACTTCCAACCTACTTCATCTTCAGTTTGTTGTGCAGAGTTAGCTAGTCATATGGTCCAGAAAGGCCAACGGATTTGTTGGAGTACACTATTCTTGTCTTGAACACTACAGGGAATCCTTGGAGACTTGAGTTGGATTCGTTTTTACTAATTCAGCTAAGTTGGATTAGGGTTTTGCCAATAGCATGTTGATTACATAAATTTTGTTTGTCGGGAGTATCAGCTGAAGAGTCTGAATTAATGGAGAAATTCTACCTGGGTTATTGGGTAGAGAAAGATAAATGATGTGTGCTTTATTTGGCTGGCAAAACGTTGGGAACATCATTGGAAACTTATTCTAAGGAGCAATGGATGCATTGCAAGCTGTTGCTTCTGCAGTACAAATAGTCTCAAGTATGGTGGGGACTGTCAGTGCATTAGAACAGGCCTGTAGGAATTTGGATGAAGCACCAAAGAGAATCCGCAGCCTAGAGGAATTTGTCTGTAGTCTAGAGAATTTAACACGTCGAATTAGACAAAAACATGCTAACAAGCTTCATAACTCTCAGTTAGATCAACAAGTCCAAAGCTTAAATGTCTTGATAGAGCGGCTCCATCCAAAGATCAGTAGGGCAAGAAGGATTGTCTCGAGAAGTAGGGTTAAGAATTTGGCTAAGGTCATTTGGAATTCTATGGCAGGAGACCCTCTTGAGAAACTGACAAGTTCAATTAGGGATGATTTGAATTGGTGGCTTGAATCCCAAAGGTTAGTAGAAAATGTTGATAAGGTGATTGAATCAACTGCACTTGAAGTACCAGTTCAGTTGAAGATAAAAATTGAATAAGGCTGTCCAAGTTTAAATAAGAGCCACCATGTGAGGAATTTACTGGAACGACATGATTCTCATCAGGTCATTTTAATTGTTGGGTTATCCGGTATTGGAAAGTCATATTTGGCTCGTCAAGTGGCCTCTAGTCCCCCAACAAGATTTATAGGGGGTGCAGTCGAGCTTAGATTTGGACAATGGTGCAGTAGGAATGCTTGCAATGGAAATAAGGATGAATACCAAAAACGCCTTGTCCGAAAAATCTCTAAATTTCTCATACTGATTGGATATTGGAAGAAGTTTCGGGATGAAAATGGTGGAGATCTTGAATACGTTTGTTTATTACTTCAAGAGGCTTTATATGGAAAGAGCATTTTGGTGCTTCTTGATGATGTATGGGAGCAGGATATAGTTGACCGTTTCGCCAAGTTATATGATAATGACTGCAAATACTTGGTGACAACAAGAAATGAAGCTGTCTGTGAAATAACTGAAGCTGAGAAGGTGGAGTTGAGCAAAGATGACACAAGAGAGATAAGCAAGGCAATTCTTCTCCATCACAGCCTCCTTAGTGAGGAAGATCTACCAGTAAGTGTCAAAACAAGTGCAAATTTTCATCTTGCATATTCTTCAGCCTCTTCTTTATGCTGAATTCTGATTTCAGTATCAGGCACTTAAAGAAACTTGAAGAAAGTCTTAAGTACTTCGTAAATCTCAGTATAATGTATTAACGAGAATAGGTAGGTTCTGTGTCATCACTGTTAAAGTTAATTTGTATTTGGAGGATAAATACTACAACAATGGTTCCTTTACAAACTTGTGGAATTTTCTTTTTCCATAGGGTTTGGCAGAGACCTTGCTTGAACGTTGCGGTCACCACCCTCTTACAGTTGCTGTTATGGGTAAGGCTCTCAGGAAAGAAGTAAGAGCCGACAAATGGGAAAAGGCCACTCTTAATTTATCAACATTTGCCGCATGTGCACCTGGTCCTGTCTCTTATGTCAATGAGAAAGAAGCTGAGAACACAATAACCATTTTTGGATCACTAGAGTTCAGTCTCGAAGCAATGCCTGAAGACTCTAAAAGGCTGTTTGTAGCTTTAGCTTCAATTTCCTGGGTAGAGCCTGTGCCAAAAGCTTGTCTAGAGGCTATTTGGTTAGTTCTTGGGGAGGAAAGCTTGTTCCCTCTTATCGTAAGCAAACTCATTGAAGGTTCATTGCTCATGAAAACTGATATTGATCCCTTATACATGGTTCATGACATGGTTTCTTTGTATCTCGATAGCAAGGCAAATGACTCTATTGGGATATTGCTTGTGGAGTGTTCAGCAGAAGAAGCGGCATTTATTTTCCCTTGGCTTCTTATTTATGGAAAGGAGAACATCAAAAAGATTTCTGAACAAAGATTCAGGGTTCTACTTGATACTGTGGAAGAAAATCTGGTAGTGTCAGCACTAGAAGCTCTTATCCAAGCTCTGATGGCTAGCAAATCCATGTCTGAACTTGAAACCAGCAGAGCAAGATTTAGTTTCATATTGGGGCCCAGGATACTGGATTTAATCTCATCCGACTCGGAAAGTCTCGTTGCTGTGACAGCAGAAGCCATAACTAATGTATTTGACAAGGATGACTATGCAAGTTATTTTCCTTCCATTGAGAACGCTGATACAATACATAAGATGGCAAAAGCACTAGGGGAGACTGAGGACCCGATTGTCCAAATTAATATGTTAGCTGTTCTTGCAAAATTTGCTGAATTTGGATGCCCTGAGACAGTTGATGAGGTGCTTCAGAGTATTCCCTTTAACCGAATAGCCGACTTGTTGTCTGAAAATACTGAAGAACTGCATGAGAGCATGTTTAACATATTGTTCTCTTTAACCAAAGCCGGAAAGTCAAAGGCCGTTGAGAGAATGCTCAGCTTTAAAATTGAAAAGAGTCTTATTAAAATTCTTGAGAATGGATCTGAAGTACTTCAAAACCATGCCATAGTAACTTTGAAGGCATTCTATGAGATGTCTCGCACTGAAGCAAATGTGCCTGTTTTCCTTGGTAATCTAGACCTTCTTCCATGGCAAGTTAGGCTTCGTTTGGAAACCTTTATTTTGTCAGATCGAACAATTTCCCATTCCCCCAAGCCACAGACGTTTGAGTTGTACCTTTTAGACGTGAATATTGACGTGAATTATTTGGAAAATATAAAAAAATTATTGTTATAACACAGTGGAATCAGTATTGTATTCAATCCACCTCTATTTGTACCTTTTAGACGTTCACAGACTTTCTAATTCTGCATGTACAAACAAGTCATCATCTACAACTAATATTGCAGATTTAAAGTCCATAATCAAGCTATCTGATAGGGCTCGGATGATTAGATAAATCGAGTCTGAAACATGATTCTGCAGAACTAGGGTTAAAGGATCTCAGACCACTATTTTGAGTCAACCTGTGAGCTCCTCCATCAGACCCTGGTTATCCAAGAAAGAACAACAAAGAATGAATCTTTGCAGAAACTCTATATTACTATATCATAAAACAGGCAGAGATAACAAAGTTAATGAAGCAACCAACCCGTGCAATATACTGTTCCGCATCGGTTCGTTTCAAGAAGTGCATCGAATGCCGTGCAAGATTGGCTGTCTTATCACTGAGTAATATGCCTTCACCCATGTCATCAAGAACCCGCACTTTGATGTAGGGATCTTTGGGTGGCACCATATCCTGCCCAGGACGATAACTTCAACATCAACATAAGTTCAAAAGAATTGGACTTGCTAAATTCCAATTTACCAGACAAAAACTTGTTTGTTTAAATTCTCTTGGTTACCTAAGACCTGCTTGCATAGTCTAGAAAGGGGGAGGGATTTCATACCACATTCAAATCAATGTCCACATCTGCCATGTATGATTGTAATGCAGCAGAGTGTTTCCCAAAATAGGTTTTCTCCGAGTCGCTGAACTTCTCTTGAATTTCTTCTGGAAGTTCAAGAAGCTCTAATCCTACATTCCATGCCAAATTTCTTATAATCTCAGCCCGGTTGTACCTACATGGTTATATAAATGAGCAAAGAAGACTAATTAACGAGGATGAAAGGTTGGCCAATGGACAGCAAGAAAAGTTTTCTTACACATATGCCATTAAGCAGCGCTTGTTGCGCATTAATGATAAATGGTGGATGAGTGCACCATAGTGGTCTGCATTTCTAGTTTCTCTGACATCCACACTTTCTTCTTGCATTTTCCTAGTCATATCAAGTACATCAATTGTGTACAGAGAAGAGAATATGAATTGCTCCTAACATAAAAACTATTAAGAACAAAAATTGAATGACACATGCAAGTCAACATCCTAGGACAGAAGCACTTCCATATGATTTTAAAAAGATTCTCGTAAAATTGAATTACACATGCAAATCAACATCCTTGGAAAGAAGCACTTCCATATGATTTTAACAAGAATCTCGTATCTTGCAGCTCCAATCAAAGCGATCCTATATGTCAATTACAATTTCAGACATCGCCTGCTGCAGGAACCCAATGACTGAAAAAACCACTTGAATCTTTTGAAAGATGCGAGCACTCCACAAAGTGCAATAAACTACATATGCACGCAACAGTTAAGCAAATTTGTCAAATACCAATTTCAGAGAATTCAGAAGCTGTCAAAAATTCTAGCAGTTGACTTCTAAAACAATAGCCTTGAAGTTATTGACACGTATGGAATGATGACAGAGATGAGGTAATACCTTATCAAAGCCTCAAGTTCCGTATAATGCTGAGTACATTGATCAACAACTTGATTGAAAAGCTCTTCCTTTTCCATCACATATGTAACAACATCGGCAGTGAAGCTTATTATAAGATAATCAAACCTGATAACCCAATAACACTAAAAAAAAAAAACCCTTTTGATCCATAATTGTGAGAGTATGTATGTGAGGCCGTGGGTGGGCGCGAGAGAGATCTTACATTGAAGTGCTGAAGCTGACCTTTTTCGCCGCTAGCGAAATCTTTCACTAGCTCATAACCCTTTCTTGCGTACATATTCCTCAAACTGACAAAATTAGTGTAAAAAGAAATGAAGAATTAACAAAAATAAATTAAAAAAGAACTTCTCGTTGAATTGCTCGTTCACTTTTCAAACAAGACGATATTCACTCAAACATCATAACCAACAGGTTGTGTGCATGTAATTGAAAATCTTAAGCAAACGAAAATACGAAAAAATGAAAGATCCGTATAGCTATAAGCATTCCACAGAGATAATGAGGAAGAAGTACCTTCCCGGTATTTTTGGGAGCAGAGAAGTTGAGGCCGCGAGGGAGAGAGAGAGAGAGAGACAATTAGGGATCGGAAGGGTTTTGGCGGGAATAATATGCGCATGCTTTTGGCGCACGTGCGAAACATGTTGCTGTGTTATCAAACGATGTCGTTTCGATAAATAATAAAATTAAAAATTAAAAATTAAATAAGCCCTGATTTTATAGTTTTCTTTTTTATATAAATTCAATAAAATTTTTATTTGGTTGAGTTATTTTATTTCCATTTATAGTTTTGGTTTCCTCCCATTTATGACTTAAAAAATCATATAAATAGTTATCAATTTCTTATTATTTATTTTATTGGAATGTTTTTTATTATCTAATATTAATCAAATATATAGTTTAATATCAATTATTATTAAGAAATATGATTTAATTATTTAAATTATTTTATAATTTTATTATAATAAAAAAAATTTGAAAATAAAACGTTAGATTTCATAATTATTTAATAAAAATATATTTTAAATGTAAAATATATTTAAATCTTCAAAATTGAATCGATAAATAGTGATTTAAATAAATGTTTAATTAAAATTATATATATGTAATTATTGGTTGTTCATAAATATGTTGTTAATTTTTATTAATGAATAATATATAAAATATTAAAAAAATTAATTATCAATAGAAAAAGTGCAGGAAAGAATCCAAAAACCAAAATAAAACCAAGTGTGAATCCCTAAACTTCTTGTATTCTTATTGAATACTCATAAATATAAAGTCCATTGGTTTAAAAGGTTCACCGGGCTAAATATTTAATAATAAAAAGATGTAAAGTTTAATTGAAAATTATTAAATAAAATTAATTGATTTATTTTAATTTATAAAAATTGATTAATTTATAAATTTAACCTATTAATTAATAAATTAATTAGTTTTAAATAAAAAATATTAAAAAATCAAAAACATAATTATGATATATAACTTGGGAGATTAGCAATTGTCAGGATGAGATCTTCTGTTTCGATTGTGATATTCTTATTATATTTTATTAAATTCCATCCACGTATTTATATAGATCCTATATAAATATATAAATAAAATTTAATAGAGTTAAAATCGAGTAATTAAAATGAAAAATCAACGTATATAAAAGTTTATTGATATGATCGCTTTCCAAGTGTACGAATACTCTGGAGTCCATGATTTCATGATTATGTCATGGATTAATGGAGATAAGTGCGTGCCGGGTCTATATGATTGGTTGTCACTACCATAGCGGGGGTCCATTCAATTCTTTTATTCCTTACTTGATCAATAATGTCACGGCATTTGCTAGGTTCGTTCGACATTCAATTTCAATGACAATGATGATGATGCTATGATGGGAATTAAGAAAATAGGGTAATCAGTGGTTTGATTGTGTTTTGGATTTGTAATCACATAGCCACCACAAGTCCTTGTTTTTATCATGGTAGCTTTCTAGCTTTCAAAGACTCCAATTAAAGTGAAATATAAAAATAAAAAAAAAGTGTGAACCCACATTTTTCTTAACTTTAAATGTGATAATTTATATCATAGATTGAACCCCTTTTTTCAATGTCCTTGACTTCTATGTGCCACAAGGCTAGAGTTGCCGTTCTTGAATACCAAATTTGCATGTTTGAGCTAAAGTCAATTTGTGTAGTAATGTATATTGTGGTTTTCTATCTCATGCGGTATTGATTTCAAGTCTCCATTCTAGCGTGGGACATGGTATTTATGATGATTAAGAAATTCAACTTATTCGTCTAACTAATCATAAAATTTTTGAATTTTTAATTTTTCCGTTCATTTTTAAACTTTTTAATTTAACTTACTGTAATAACTTTTGTTCATATAAATTTAAAATTAATTAATTAATTTTTATTTAATTAAACTTTAAATTATTTAATGAGTAAGGATAATCTATTTTAATTATATTTCAAATTCTTTAATTTTATTCAATCTTTACCCAGTTTTATGATATTTTAATATCAATTTAACTTTTTAAACGTTACACCTCTTGTTGTACCATTTTAACTTCCAATCTAGTTTTTAAAGCATTGATTATTTGAGAAAGGAGATTGTAACATCCGTTATCCCGTGTTAAGGGTTAGAATTCTATAATAGTGTACATGAGAGATTATTAAGAAGTTAGAAAATGCATTTCATGCTCATGCATAATATATTATACACACATACGAGAGTGTCTCAATGGTGAGAGGCGTGTTGCTAGATAACAACAAAACCTTGAGCTCTTGGATTCGAGTTGTGGATTCTCCCCAAGACCAAAGAGGACAATACCTTTGAAGGTTGGGTGCCGTGGTATAACCCACAAACACATGCCGGGGTATAACCCCCAAACACCGAAAGGTGGGGTGTGGGGTCCAACATT
>JANZLH020000077.1:1491386-1502764 GCA_026770325.2 Erythroxylum fimbriatum
GTTAACCCTTCTATTTATAGTACAAAATTTCTAATAAAATACTATCATGATAATAGAAGTGGCACACTAACTATTAATTGGTGCACTAACAATTAAGTGGTGCATTTGGTGCCCTAACAATTAAGTGGTGCATTAACAATTAGTGGCACACCATATTATTTCTATCTTTTATAACAATGTAGACGTTTTGTTACAATGGAATGAAATCTTTTTCTGTCTCTGTTATATCTCTTCTGCTATCTCTCTCTCTCTCTCTCACGAATTTCTTTTATTCGAGAGGTCGCTTGTGATTATGACCGTGCGGTGAATTAAAAACTTTATCAACAATTTGGTATCAGAGCAGACAAATCTGGACCGATAATGGCAGAAGGGACTAGAGGAGCAGAGTTTCGAAAGTTGGAAAATAACTTGAAAGGATTCATGGAAGCACATGGTCGGAGCGAGAAGATGTTCACCGAAGCACAGAGTCGACACAAACGAATGCTCTTAGAAATGCAGAATAGGAGTGAGCGACTGCTATCAGAGGTTTGAAATAGAACGGAAAAATTAGAAAAGGAAATGTTAGACTTACGAACTGTGCTTTTACCAGGATGGTCGAAACAGGGGGAAGTAAGTGGTATAGCAGAACACACACCCTAAAACAGTCAGACACAACATGAAAAGGAAGGAAACATTACACCAACAAGGTTGAGAAGGATTGCGTTCCCTTCGTTTGACGGGGAAAACGTTAAGCTATGGTTGTACCGTTGTGAACAATTCTTCCAGTTAGACCAGACTCTAGAGAAAATGAAGGTGAACGTAGCCATTCTCCACATAGATGAAAAAGCACAGGAATGGTATCGTTTATTCATCAGAAATCGTAATCAAACAGAGCTGGTGGAGTGGGTAAAATTCACGAAGGCCTTTAAACAGAGATTTGACGCACAAATCTTTGATGATCTAGTGGGGGATTTTAAGGAGTTGAAGCAACACGGAACAGTACTGGAATATTATTCTCAGTTCGATCATCACTCCAATAGGCTTTCACTTCCAGAGGAATACTTAGTCGGGTTTTTTGTTAAAGGGCTTAAACCGAAGATTGGAGTCATGGTGAAATTACATGAACCTTACTCATTACATCAGGCCTTACTTTAGCTTGGAAATAGGAAGCAATACTGGCATTGACGGGGAGTACGATGTTGAACAGAACCCATGCAACCAAAAGTAAGACTAATGGAAGTAATTTCAATTTAACCTTAAGATCACCTCATTCGACAACAATTACTCGTAGCCCGAGCACAGAAGGTATACTACCTACACCGCCTTCAACATTATGATCATCATTGGTGAGATCTTATAAATCTTTAAAACCCATAAGTAGTAGAGATTTTGATGAAAAAAGGGCGAAGGGGGCTTTGTTTTTGGTGTGATGAGAAGTATACGTTGGGCCATAAATGTAAGAAGAGTCAGCTACAGTTTTACATAATTTATGAAGAAAATGACAGTGGGAAAGTGTCACCAGACCAGGAGGAGGAGGATCTAGAGGAAGGGTGCGAAGACAAACACTGTCCCATAGTTTCATGCAAGCAATGTTAGGATTTTTAGGGGGGACAGAATTTAAGCAAATGCGACTAATAGGAATGCATCAACAAAGGCAAATTCACATACTTATTTATAATGGTAGTACACTCAATTTTGTGGATATTGCGGTGATAAGGAAACAGAAGTGTGACCTCAAAGATATTGATCCTATCTCAATTACGGTGGGTGGAGGTTTACAACTGGAGTGTCGACAGTGCTGTAGGAATTTTGTATGGTCCATGCGGGGTGGGCAATTCCGTATGGATGCTCTGGTACTATCGTTAGGAGGCTGTGACGTCGTTTTGGGTGTTCAATGGTTAGTGGGATTAAATGACATGTTATGCAACTTCATAAATAAGACGATGACATTTTGTTGGGAAGGGGAAATGGTGACCTTGCGGGGAAATCTAGAAGGCAAATCAAGAGTCATTTCAAGCAAAGGGTTCCAGAAGATTGTACAACACTCTTCCAGTGGTCATTTGCTCATGATGCAACTTTCCACTCCAATCGAATATCAACTACAACAGATGCGAATATTGGAGGAGCAGGGGAGTGTGTTCGATGAAATTAATGTAGTGCTGTCTGATTTTACAGAAGTGCTTCAGAAACCGTCTCATCTTCTCCCAAATCGCAAGTATAACCATCAGATTGTGCTAAAGGAAGGAGTTGACTCAATTAATGTGCAACCATACTGCTATTCAGAGACCCAGAAGGATGTAATAGAACATTCCATCAAGGAACGCATGAAGCAAGGATTCATTCGCCACAACTACGGTCCATATGCGTTGCCCGTAGTTCTCTTTAAGAAGAAGGACAATTCGTGGCGAACGTGCGTGGACTATCGGGAGCTGAACAAATACACGGTGAAAGGCAAATTCTTAAGACCCCTAATCGAAGAATTGCTGGATGAACTACATGGAGTCAGCTGGTTCTCCAAGCTGAATTTGCGTTCAGGTTATCACCAAATCCGGATGCAACTGGAAGATATTCCGAAGATCGCTTTCAAAACATATGAGAGATATTACGAGTTCCTGGTGATGCCCTTCGGGTTGACGAACGTGTCGTCCACATTTCAAAGATTAATGAATGAGTTGTTTAAGCCTTATCTGCGTCGTTTCATATTAGTATTTTTTGATGATATACCAATATACAGTCCATCGTTGCTATTGCATGTAGAACACATCTCTGTAGATATTATGGGACAATCAATTATTTTTATAGGGAAGCAAATGTGTTTTTTAAGCTCGACAGGTGGATTATCTGGGGTATAAAATCTCAGAATAGGAGGTGCCAACTGATCTTTGGAAGGTCAGAACAATTGAAGAGTGGCCTGAACTAAAATGTGTGAAGGATTTACGGGGATTTTTTAGAATCACAGGGTACTATAGGAGGTTCATTAAGGGGTATGGGGTGTTGACAAAACCGCTGACATAATTGGTCAAGAAGGAAAGATTATCCAATTGGAATTGGCAGCAGGAGGAATATACAACGTTTGAGAGATTGAAAGAAGCAACTATGTCAACTCCAGTGTTAGCACCACCAAACTTTTCTAAACCATTTGTAATAGAAGCTGATGCAAGCGGGCAAGGAATAGGAGCGGTAGTACAACAGGAGGGTCATCCCATCACTTTCCTAAGTAAGTCATTGGCGAGGAGGCATCACGGTTTATCCACACAAGAAAAGGAATTTTTGGTAGTAATTAAGGCCATCAGGCATTGGCATCACTACTTGAGTGTCAGATCTTTTATAGTCAGAACAGATCATCAGAGCCTAAAGTATTTGCTGGAACAACATCTGTCAACCCCATTTCAACAGTCATGGCTACCTAAGCTCCTGGGCTATAACTTTGAAGTGCAATACTGAGGTGGTAAAGAGAATGTCGCTGTGGACTCTCTCAAGAATCACAAATGTCGAAATGTTGATGATATCTGTAACACAAATGCAGGGTGAGTTGCTAGAAGAAATAAAAAGGAGTTGGTAGGAGGATGGAGTTATTCGGAATTTAATCAGAACACTGGAATCCAACAACATTAAGCTCAGTGCTTACGAATGGAAGGATGGGTTATTAAGGTGGAAGGGATGCTTAGTAGTGGGCGCCAACTAAAGAATTCGTCAACAGATCATTGTCATTAGTCATGACGATGCTATGGGAGGGCATGCAGGGGGCAGTAGCCACTACGAAGAAATTACATCTAGAAGGGCATGGCTTGGGACGTGCAAATCCAGAACTGCATGAGTTGTCAGAGAAATAAACACGATAGCTCTGCTTATCTTGGGTTACTGCAACCTCTCAAGATACCAGACGGTAGCTGGAAGGAGGTAAGTATTGATTTTATGGAAGTTTTATATGTTTCAAAAGGGAAATCAGTTATCCTAGTGGTGGTGGATCGATTCACTAAGTATTCTAACTCTATTCTTGTTAAACACCCTTACTCCACGTGTGACATAGGTGAAGTATTCCTTAATAATGTGTTTAAATTATATGGAATGCCTGAGTCCATTGTTAGTGCCAAAGACCCGGTCTTCTTGAGCAAATTTTGGCAGGAATTTCTTATATTACAGGGGGTTAAGTTGAAGTGCTCAACCGCCTACCATCCATAGACGAATGGACAGACGGAGGCCGCGGTGAACAAAATTCTTGAGACATCTGTGATGTTTTTGTGGAGAAACACCTCAGAAATGGGGTGAGTGGATAACGTTGGTGGAATGGTAGTATAATACCATTTACCGAGCCGCCATCAACTTCACTCTGTTTGAAGCTCTATATGGCTACTCGCCACTAGTTTACATTCCTTACATAGCAAGGGATTCGAAGGTTTTAGAAGTTGATAAGGTTTTACAAAACATAGAAGCTATGATTAATGTCACTAAATTCCATTTATAGAGGGCCCAAATTGCATGAAGCAGTATGCGGATTCTAGGCGTTCCTAAAGAGAATTCAAGGTGGGAGATATGGTATTGTTAAAATTACAACCATACAAGCAATTTTCTTTACAAAGGAGTAATCAGAAGTTGTCTCCACTGTATTAAGGGCCAAATAGGGTGATTAAACGCATCAGTGATGTGGCTTATAAGTTAGATCTTCCAACCGAGGCATCAATACACCAAGTGTTTCATATATCTCAGCTTAAGAAGGCACACGAGGGGCAGGACCAAACTTCTTCCTCATTACCAGAGTTTCTCACACCGGTGGAATGAGTGCCAATAGCAATACTGGTCAAGAGAATGACCAAAAGGAACAATCGAGCAGTTACACAATGGTTGATTCAATGGTTAGATGGAGAGAACACTAGTGCAACATGGGAGTATGTTTTTGACCTCCAAAGCAGTTTCCAGAAGTTAATTTGGTAGACAAAGACATTAAAGGGAAGGGAATTGTTGCAGAGATTGTCGAAGATGAAGAAGCGTGAGCAAGAACAATGGAAGATTCCGGAATATATTACCTTGTATTATACACAATGTTTAGAATAAAACCACAGGGTGACATTATATACTCGAGCATAGTGGATAACTCATTAGTGTATTAAAGTGAGCTCCAAAAAAATTATATAGATATGTTTCGTTACAATGGAATGAAATCTTTTTCTCTCTCTGTTATCTCTCTTCTGTAACTCTCTCTCTAAAAAGAATTTATGTTATTTGAGAGATTGCTTGTGATTGTGACCGTGTGGTGAATTAAAAACTTTATCAACATTGATCGTCTACCAATTGATAAGGTTCTTTTCCTAAAATTGATTTTGGGGTTTAGGGATAGATTTTTAAATTTAGAAGAAGAAAACATAAAGAAGTTGAAGAAGAGATAGCAGAGAATTTAGAGTGAGTAAATATGTGTTATTCGATAACAACCCCACGCTCCTCCAATGACTAATAACGACTAGTATAACCGTTGCAGTTGCACCACTTACAGTAAAACACTTGGTTCTTACAACACGACTTCATTTCTTCAATTATACATACACTACGTCGTATCTATTTTCGGACGCATCCTACGTCAGTAATACCCTGTCATCTTCTTCTACTTTCTTCCCTTACTGTTGCTCGTATCAGTCGTCATCATCGTTATCTTCCTTCATCAACTTCTACTCCTATCAATTCCCTCCTACTTAAAAAACTTGTCCACAAGGTTCACGTTCGGAAACAATTGTTGGAGGTCATTTAAAAACTCCCAAGAAACATCATTGTCCTTCGAAGAAGACCTTTGCACCAAGATTTGAATAACTAGGCGATGATGACGATTAACTAAGCTCTTGTCTAACATTGCAACTGGAACACACAACATAGGTGTCAAAGAGGGAAGTAAGATGCAAGAGTCCACATCAGACTCTAAAACCCGATGTTTCAACTGTGAAACATAAAAGGTAGGATGAATGCGGTTGTCCTCGGATAGGTCCAATGTATACGCGACTGCACCAACCTTCTGTATAATGTGAAAGGGTCTATAGAAAATGTTAAATATATATGATATGATATCTTGTCATTTAATTTTAAGCATTATTTGATAATTGGATTTAGTTGGACTTACGTGAGATTCTTTTAAGATAAGGTTGATTAAGTTTAAAATCCTAATCAAGATAGGATTTAATGTATAGCCTATTTTAAGGATAATGGTTACCTACGACAACAAAATTTATGGAGATTTATTTGACAATTGTAACTGTGTGGTTACTATTTTTACATAAGTTTTGGGGCTATACTGGTGTCAGTTTTGTGTGTAAAAACAACGGGCATCTTGTGACTTGACAACTGAGATTTTATGGCTATCTTGGATAATATTTGGTAGCTGATTTTGTGGGGATATTACTATTACATATTTTATTTAATTGTTAATTTGTTGTTATGATTTTCCTACTCTTTTGGTAGTGGTTTTAGTTGTCAATAACGTAAAAGGTTTTTATTCAAAGTTGTTAGTCTTGTTCCTTTTATTTAGCCTTTTCTGTTGATGTAATTACCTATAAAAGGCATAGCTTTGCTGAAATAAAAGATGACATTTCCAGTTCATTGAGTTTAATAGTGCTCTTTGAGTTTAACAGTGGTATCAGAGCAAGGTTCATTTCTTTGAGTGAAACACGTAAGGGAGAGAATTAGAGTTTGTAGCAGCAAAAGAAGCCACACATGGCTACAGATAACTTTGTGCAGTCAGCTATTACGCGTTGTGATGGGCACTATGATCATTGCAGCATGCTGATGGAGAATTTTCTTAGGTCGAAGGAGTAATGGTAAGTTGTTGATAGCAAATTCACAGAACCAGCAGTGGGAATTCCTTTGACAGATGCAGAAAAGAGGAGCTGAATACACTGAAGCTGAAAGATTTGAAGGCTAAAAATTATTTTTTCCAAGCTATTGATCACTCAATCTTGGAAACAATCCTTTAAAATGACACCTCAAATGAGATTTGGGACTTCATGAAGAAGAAGTATCAAGGAAATGCGAGGGCGAACTGAGCACAACTTCAAGCTCTCTATGGTGAATTCGAGACTTTATGTATGAAGTCTGGTAAGACAGTTTCATATTACTTCTCAAGAACGATGGCAATCGCAAACAAGATGCGGATTCATAGGGACAGGCTTAAGGATGTTGCAATTGTTGAGAAGATCCTTCGATCCATGCTGCCAAAATTCAATTTTATTATTTGCTCCATTGAAGAATCGAAGGACCTTGATACTCTCTCTATTGATGAGCTGCAAAATTCTTTGGTGGTTCATAAGAAAAAATTTATCCAACAAGACAATAAGGAGCAGGCTTTAAAAGCAACTTCTAACACACAAAATGTTAAAGTTGACAAAAGCAAGTGGAAGGGTAGAAATCTTAATGAAAAAGCTGGTGACGGGAGCCCAAAGAGAAACAATCGAGGTTATCGGTCAAATGACAGAAAACCAAAGTCTACAGAAAAAAACAAGATGAATGTTAAATGTTTCCGATGTCACAAGTATGGGCATTACCGTTCTGTGTGTTTCACAAATTTAAATAAAATGCATGGAGAAAAGTCTAACTTTGTAGAAGCAAATGAAAAGGAAGAGGAGATATCTTTGTTAATGGTTTGCCATACAAAAGAAGAAACTAATAAAGATTTGTGGGATTTAGACACTAGTTGCAGCAATCATATGAGCGAAGACAAGTCATCCTTCTCCTCTCTTGTTGAATCCTATCGAGATACAATGAAATTTGGTGATTGCTCTAAAGTCTCAGTTATGGGAAAAAGAAAAGGTAATTATTCAAGGTAAAGGAAATTCTACTTAAACAATTTCCAATGTCCTATTTGTTCCAGATTTAAAGACCAATTTACTGAGCATTAGCCAATTATAAGAGAAGGGTTACGAAGTTCTCATTAAGAATGGAGAATGTAAAATTCGAGACGACAAATTGGGCTTGATCGCTAGAGTCAGCATGAGAAAGAGCAGAATGTTTCCCTTGTATCTCCAAAAGATTAGTCATTATTGTTTTACTACAAAAATTGACTAATCTAGCTTGGTTGTGGAATTATCGGTATGGACATCTGAATTTTGGAGGGTTAAAAACTTTGAAACAAAAGAGGATGGTGCTTGGACTTCCCAAATTTGATTCTCCGGCTGAAATTGTGAAAATTGTATTGCTGGGAAACAACCACGTGACAGCTTTCCAACAGGAAAATCTCAAAAAGGCAAATGGTGATTGGAATTGGTCCATTCTGATCTGTGTGGCCCCATTAATCCAAAATCCAATAGAGGCAAGCGTTATTTTATAACGTTCATTGATGATTTTAGTCGAAAAACATGTTTTTACTTCTTGGAGGAAAAATCAAAAGCTTTTGTAGCCTTTAAAAGTTTTAAGGCCCTTGTTGAAATGAAGCTCAAAGCACAATAAAAATCTTTTGTAGTGACTAAGGTGGCGAGTACAATTCAAAAGAATTTGTATATTTTTGCGAACTACATGGGATCAAAAGACAACTTACGACAACCTACTCTCCTCAGCAAAATGGTGTAAGTGAAAGGAAAAATCGTACCATTTTGAATATGGTGCGAAGTATTTTATGAAGAAGCAATATTCCGAAGAAGATCTTGGCCTACTATTTACCCCAGAAGGGGGTCCGTTATTTAAGCTTCTGGAGAAGGAATTGAAGTTTGCATGCAGCAAGTGATCTAGCAGTATTGTTTGCCTTAGGAGGGGACCAATTTGACCTCAATCAGAAGTTCAACCCTAATAAGGATTGTCTACGCAGCTCTCTAGATTGCCCAAGTAAAAAGAGACTCATATGTAAGGAGAGGTGTTGAGAATACCCACATGTGAGTGTCCCACATTGGAGAAAGAGGAGAAAGAAGACTAACATATAAGCCTAATAGGCTACTCCACCTATTGCCAATTGGTTTTAAAATGGAACCTTACTTCAGCTTGTATGTGGTCTAACTTTCCTTCTCGTGAGAGCCGGTAGGCCCATTGCAAATTTAAAGGAGTTTTGGCCTGAAGCAGTACAATGGAGGATTCATGTTTTGAATAGAAGTCCAACATTTGTTGTTTAAAATGTAACATCAGAGGAGGCTTGGAGCGGACATCAACCAAATGTTGATCAATTGAGAATTCTTTGTTGCATCGCTTTTACTCACATTCCAGATCAGAGAAGAACAAAGCTTGAAGACAAAGCTGAAAGATGTTTCTTTCTTGGTGTTAGTGAGCAGTCGAAGGCTTACAAACTTTATAATCCTAACACAAAGAAAGTTATTATCAACCGTGATGTGGTGTTTGATGAAGAGAACTTTTGGCCATGGGGAGAAAATTTTGTTGGAACAATCTTGATAGATTTTAACAAGGAGGAAGATCATTCCTAACCTGAAGCTACTATTGAAATTTGTCCAAATAGTCCACAAGTTGAACATTCAGATCAGCAAATTGTTGATGAAAATTCAAATCAGCAAATCCTTGATGAACGTCGATCTCAATGAAATAAAAGAAGACCAACATGGATGGATGACTATGAAGTCACTGGGATTAATCAATCTGAAGATCCTCTAACTCATTTTGCCTTGTTTTCATATTGTTATCCCATCTCATTTCAGGAAGCTGTGAAAGAGTTGAAAGGAAAAAAAGCTATGGACGATGAAATCGCTGCCATTGAACACAACAATACTTGGGAGCTGGTAGACTTACCGGGTGGACAGCAGACAATTGGGATCAAATGGATCTACAAGACAAAAATGAAAGAAAATGGAGAACTTGACAAATATAAGGCACGCTTGGTGGCTAAAGGATATAAGCAAAAGTTTGGTGTGGATTACAAAGAAATTTGTGCTTCGGTGGCCATACTTGATACAATCAAATTAATGGTGGCTTTAGCGGCACAATGTTCCTGGCCAATTTTTCAGATGGATGTAAAATCAGCATTCCTTCATAGAGATTTGCAAGAACAGGTATTCATCGATCAACCTCTCGGTTATGTGAAACATGGATGTGAGCATAAGGTGTACAAGTTGAGAAAGGCATTATACGGGCTGAAACAAGCACCAAGAGCTTGGTACAGCCGTATTGATGCTTATTTTATAAAGGCTGGTTTCAAGAAATGTCCTTATGAGCATACTCTTTATGTAAAAGCTAAAGGTGGAAAGCTTATTATTGTATGTTTATATATCGATGATCTAATCTTTACTGGGAATCATGAAGGGATGCTTTCTAAATTTAAGAAGTCAATAATGAAGGAATTTGATATGTCTAATCTTGGCTTAATGCATTATTTTTTGGGCATAGAAGTTAAACCATTTGTTGCAGGGACTTTTATTTCTCAAAAGAAATATGTCCAAGAGATTTTAGACAGATTTGGTATGAAGAATTGCAATGTTTCCAACACTCCTTCAGAGTTGGGGATGAAACTTGAGAAAGATATGGGAGGTAAGAAGATTGATAACACTTATTACAAACAAATTGTGGGGAGCTTGATGTACTTAACAGTCACCAGGCAAGATATTATGTATTTTGTCAGCCTTATTAGTAGATGCATGGAGCAACCAAAAGAAGTGCATTTGTTGGTTGCCAAAAGAATTCTCAAATACTTACAAGGCACCATTGATTTTGGAATTTTTTACAAGCAAGAAGAGCAAACAAACTTAATTGGTTTTTCAGATAGCAATTTTGCAGGTGATCCAGATGACAGAAAAAGTACAACTGGATTTGTGTTCTTATTGGGTTCTGAAGTTGTTTCATGGCCATCCAAAAAGCAGCAAATTATCACTTTCTCAACCACCGAAGCTGAGTTTGTAGTAGCAACCTCTTGTGCTTGTCAAGCAATTTGGATGAGAAATATTCTCAATGAGCTTCATTCTCCACAAAAAGGTTCACTCCTCTCTATTGTGACAACAACTCAGCTATCAAGCTCTCAAAGAATCATGTTTTACATGGAAGGAGTAAGCACATTTATGTCAAGTTTCATTTCTTAAGAGATCTGACAAAGGAAGAAATAATTGATGTCATTTATTGCAAGAGTGAAAATCAAGTTGTTGATATCTTCACCATGTCTATCAAAGTCACTGCATTTACAAAGCTTAGAAGTACTCTTGGCGTTTGCACTATTACTTTCAGTTTAAGGAAGGGTGTTAGATATTTTATTTAATTTTTATTTTTTTGTTATGATTTTCTTACTCTTTGGGTAGTAGTTTTAGTTGTCAATAAAGTAGGAGGTTGTTATTCAAAGTTGTTAGTCTTGTTCCTTTTATTTAGCCTTTTCTGTTGATGTAAGGTTATCTCCAACCAAGGCACCAAAACACCAAATTTGGTGTTTTGGTGCAAAAAATCCACTCCAACCAAGACACCAAAACACCAAATTTTTTGGTGCAATAAATAGTAACACACTAAATTTG
>JANZLH020000077.1:1511247-1525033 GCA_026770325.2 Erythroxylum fimbriatum
ACACATTTAGCATAGAGCTTGAACCTTATTCAGAGATATTTTTGCTGACATTGATTCAGATTTAGATGCTTAAGTAGAATTTGGAGCATGCGTCAATTCCATACATGATCTTATGACTTTACAAAGATCTGTATTTTTGGTAAACAGTCATCTGAGCCTGATTATTATGACCCCTTTTTAAAAAAAGTACCCCTTCTCCTAAAATTACAGGACTATTTGGCCTAAGTTTCTTAGAAAAAATTATCTTGCGCCTCTAAATATTCTCTAATACGCTTTTGTTGGTTGTGTTTATTATAAGACTAGTATTTTGCCTTTTTCTCATTAAAATTATTATCTTATAATACTCCCAACCCTGACACTTGGAAAGACGAAGCTACATGGTCGGACAATATTGACCTCCACCGCGAACATTTACATCACCTTTTTACAGTTCAACGTCGTACTGATCATATTATTTATGAAATTTGACGTATTGTAATAAGTTCTAGAAGGAAAAGAAAAAGTTTTTTTTTATATATATTGAGAGACAAATAAAATAAAATTTATAAGTAAAAACTCTAATGCAAAATAAATATCATTCATTTTAAACCAAAATTTAATTGTATTTATTAACAATCAATGGATAAACTAATTACAATTTACAAGCCATGTGTATAAAATTCAAGTTTAGTACCAAACAAATGTCTACACATCCAATTAAGGAATTAGCACACTTTGTAACCAAAAAATTATAGGTTGAAGTTGCGAAAATAGTCTTTTTGTAAAATGTTAAGAAAAATTGGGTACAATTGATGAGTCTCATCCAATTCTTGTAAAGAGGGGAGTTTTTGTCACCAGGCACTAGGCCGCTTTTTTGAGAAATTAAGTGAGATTAAACCATAATTTACTCTTTCACTATTTTATCGAATAGGTTGTGGGGACGCTTAGGATGGATGATTCCACCTTTTGAGTATAAAGAGAAGAGTTTTGTGTACTGAATTTGCCCCTTTTTATTAGTATTAGTGAGAAAAGATTTGTTTTTGGCAATAATCTTAATAAGATTTATTAGACGTATTTAAGGTAAACTTAGAATCCTTGTATTAAGGACTTCACTAAATGTAGTATAGATATTGCATGTTTAGGAAGTCAAGAATATTGTGGCTTTTATTAGCCATGATTTGCTATAATCAAGAACATAAGGTAATAAAAAATAAAATAATTAAAAATATATTAATTATATAATTAATATTTAAGTATTATTAAATAAACATTTCTATTATAATATTTCGATAAATAATTAGAATATATCAATTGTTAGTCGGCTCCACCTCTAGGGAGCTTCTTTCTTGCGTTCTCTCTCAATTTCACCCTTTTCACATTCTTTGACTTTATAAACTATATTATCTTCAGTTCACTGTATCTATATAAGCTCAAAGAGCATCCATCGGATCACAGATCTTGTTTTCTAGCCGTGTCTCTTTTGAGTGAAGGTACTGTTGCTGATCTTCTTTTCTACTCTGTCACTTGAGTGATCCCAAATCTGTGGGTTCGAAGATAATTTACCGTGAACTGTTCATCATCACCATCCTTTACGTGTTATATTTTCTGGGTGTTTTCTCCTTTTCCTTTCTGGTGTGTAGTTTCAAAAAAGTTTTGATATTTTATGAACTGATCTTAACATGTGCTGCTAGTTCAATGCCAGGAACTAAGGCGTAGAACGACCATCATCATCCATTTTGTGTTTTCTTTTCTGGGTATTTTCTTTTTCTTTTTAGTTGTTCGGTGCCAAATTTCAGAAGAGTTCTAATCTTTTATCAACTGATCTTACTCAGTACTGTTAATTCATTGCTACGAGCTTAGAAGGAAAAGTAGATGTAAAGAGTGATCTTTTACGTTGACCTTTTCTACGCAAAGAGTATTGAATCACAGTCACAGACGTGCACACACAAGCGGATGTATCCCTAGTGTGTATGATCATGGGATTGTGTGCTTTGATGGATTGATTTATTTTTAGGATATTACAGGTGAAAAATGGCGCAAATATTGCTTCACGGGACTCTGCACGCCACGATCTATGAGGTGGATAAGATTGAAAGTGGAGGAAAGCCCCACTTCTTCAAGAAGGTATAAATTTTATTTTTTGTTTTCGGTTTCTTTTAGTCGATCTGAATCAGTTAATGCTATTTGTTATCTATATAATCGTAAGTTTTAATCTGTGATTTGCTTGGACTTGAGTTAGAAATATTGTGCAAAGATAATGGTGCTGTCTAGCATACTTTATGTATTCTATTTCTTTTTTTGCGGAAATTAGTAACATAGTTCTTTCCTTTTTATTTCCTTGTTTGGTAGATTTCCTCATTTTCTGGCCCTTTTTTGGGGTTTATATATGGTGACAGAAATTACTTAGTTTCTCTGGTTGATTATTACAATTTCTTTTTGAGAACAGAGGTCCTTGTTTGTGCAATGGGTGATGAGCTGCTTAATACTTGAGTAATTGTTTTGTGCTCAAAGGTGATTTCTTTTTGTTCGCTGACACTGTTTTCAAGAACCCTTTTGGCATTCCTCCTCAAGATGGAAAAAGACTTGCATAACGATGTTGATGTAGAAGCGTTATTGTTTTTCAAACTGTTATCATGTTCAAAAATATCTGTGTTGATTTTAAACCTCAGGATTCTTTTTTCAGTTTATCCTTTTTGAACTTTAAACATATTTTTAATCTTATACAAATCATCTTGTAATCTGGACTGCTTTTTTGCCTTTATGATCGGATTTGCTTTTTTTTTAAATAAATAATACCAATTCTAGAAGTTCAATATTGATGTGATTCTCTATGTTCCTTTACCATCTTTAACATGGCACTATTGGATTGTACACTAATTGTTGTTTTGCCTTTTGAAGCATCACTTCCCCTTAGGCTTCTCTGTAAATTCATTTGTCTTTGTGTAATGAGTTTTGTTGGACTTCATATGATGTTCTTGTAGATGATACAATGAGCATTAGCTTCTGAGGACACAGAAAATGTTTTTGTTTGTGAACAGGAGTGTAAATCAAACTGCATATTTTCATTTCTTCTGTGCAAGACATAAATGACGTGTTACATGAATTTACTCTTCTTGGTTTTGTTTGTACCTGTTTGGTCTGCATGTTAAACCTTACCGAAAGGCTGGATAACTTTCTCGCCTCATTAAGTTACATATATCTTGTGGTAGATTGTATATTTAATGTTTGGTCGTACCGAAGGATTTATCCTACTGCTCATTGAAAGGTATCTAACTTGAATTCCACCTGGTACTTCCTTTGTCTACCCTTTATAGCTCATTGAAGGCTTTTCCTTGCAGCTCATGGAAAACATTCAGGAGACTGTTGGTGTTGGTGGTGGAATTAGTAAACTCTATGCTACTATCGATCTGGAAAAAGCTAGAGTTGGGAGAACCAGAATACTTGAAAATGAGCGCACAAATCCTAGATGGTATGAGTCGTTTCATATTTACGCTGCTCATTTGGCTTCAAATGTCGTATTCACTGTCAAGGATGATAACCCCATCGGAGCAACGTTACTTGGAAGAGCATATGTCCCTGTTGAAGAACTTTTGGATGGGGAAGAAATAGATAGGTGGGTTGAGATTTTGGATGAAGATAAGAACCCTATTCATGGGGGCTCTAAAATTCATGTGAAGCTACAGTTCTTTGACGTTACAAAGGACCGTAATTTTGGTCGGGGTGTCAGAAGTCCTAAATTTCCTGGAGTACCTTACACATTCTACTCACAGAGGCAGGGATGTAAGGTTTCTCTGTACCAAGATGCTCATGTCCCAGATAAATTTATCCCAAAGATCTCTCTTGATGGTGGAAAGTACTATGAGCCCCACAGATGTTGGGAAGATGTTTTTGATGCCATCACAAATGCCAAACACTTGATCTATATCACTGGCTGGTCTGTTTACACTGAAATAACTTTGATAAGGGATTCTAGGAGGCCAAAGCCTGGAGGAGACATCACTCTTGGTGAGCTTTTGAAGAAGAAGGCAAGTGAAGGTGTTAGGGTCCTTATGCTTGTTTGGGATGATAGAACCTCTGTTGGATTACTGAAAAAGGATGGACTGATGGCAACCCATGATGAAGAAACTGAACAGTTTTTCCGAGACACTGATGTCCACTGTGTCTTGTGCCCTCGAAATCCTGATGATGGTGGAAGCATAGTTCAGGATCTGCAGATCTCTACCATGTTTACTCATCACCAAAAGATTGTGGTGGTTGACAGTTCATTGCCTAACGGAGATCCGGAAAGGAGAAGAATTGTTAGTTTTGTTGGGGGTATTGATCTATGTGATGGCAGATATGATACTCCCTTCCATTCCTTATTCAGGACATTGGACACTGCACACCATGACGATTTCCATCAGCCCAACTTTACTGGGGCTGCAATCACAAAAGGTGGTCCAAGAGAACCTTGGCATGACATCCACTCCAGGCTTGAAGGACCTATTGCTTGGGATGTCCTGTTTAACTTTGAGCAGAGATGGAGAAAACAAGGTGGTAAAGATCTACTTGTTAAGCTGAGAGAGCTGGAAAATGTCATCATCCCCCCTTCTCCAGTTATGTATCCTGATGATTGTGAGACATGGAATGTCCAATTGTTTAGATCCATTGATGGTGGTGCTGCATTTGGTTTCCCTGAGAAACCTGAAGATGCTGCAAGAGCTGGGCTTGTCAGTGGGAAGGATAATATTATTGACCGAAGCATTCAAGATGCCTATATTAATGCTATTCGCCGGGCAAAGAATTTCATCTACATTGAAAACCAGTATTTTCTTGGAAGTTCTTTTGCATGGAATCCTGATGGCATTAAACCTGAGGAGATTAATGCTTTGCATGTAATTCCTAAGGAACTTTCACTTAAGATAGTCAGCAAGATTGAGGCAGGGGAGAGCTTCAGAGTATATGTTGTTGTCCCATTGTGGCCTGAAGGAATCCCAGAAAGTGGGTCAGTTCAGGCAATATTAGATTGGCAGAGGAGGACGATGGACATGATGTATAAAGATGTGGTGCAGGCTCTTAGAGCCAAGGGAATTGAGGACGATCCTCGAAACTACCTGACATTCTTTTGCCTTGGCAATCGTGAGGTGAAGAAGCAGGGAGAATATGAGCCATCAGAAAAACCAGAACCTGATTCTGATTATATAAGAGCTCAGGAGGCTCGTCGTTTCATGATTTATGTTCATGCAAAGATGATGATTGGTGAGTGATTGCATTGACTTCTCTTGTTGCTGAATGTTTACCTGATCCACCTCAGTTGGTTTATGGCTTCAATCTTGCTATTGTTCTGTGCTATTGCACAGACCACCTATAGTTGGAGATCTTTTAAGCTTTAAGGCTTTCATAGGATGTCTGCAAAGTGCTTGTAATTAGGAATACATCTTAGATAGGAATTGAAAATAATTTTTCTTAGGATATTTAACTCTAGTATCACTGTCATACATCTTGTTCCTTCAGATTTGTATCATTTCTTTGTTGCTTAGAATTCAGTTTAATGATTTTCGAAATATGGCTTTTGCAGTTGATGACGAATATATCATTGTTGGATCTGCCAACATTAACCAGAGGTCAATGGATGGCGCACGAGACTCTGAAATAGCTATGGGAGCCTACCAACCATATCACTTGGCAGCCAGGCAACCGGCACGAGGTCAAGTCCATGGTTTCCGCATGGCATTATGGTATAAGCACCTTGGAATGCTCGATGACACCTTCGCTCATCCAGAAAATGAAGAATGTGTCAGGAAGGTGAACCAAATTGCTGACAAATACTGGGATCTGTTTTCAAGTGAGACCCTCGAGCATGACCTACCCGGTCATTTACTCCGCTATCCTATTGCAGTCACCAATGAAGGAGATGTAACAGAGCTGCCTGGAACCGAGTTCATCCCAGATACTAAAGCACGGGTTCTTGGCACCAAGTCTGATTACCTCCCACCTATCCTTACAACTTAACAGGAACTCAAACCCCCTCCACAAGAAGATAGCAACTCTCCTCGTTCCTGTTTGTGTTTGAATTATTATGATTAGCAAAAAAATAAGTAAAAGCATTGACTGATCCTGTGAAGTTGGTTTGCCATGTTTTGCTTTTCTTTTTAATGTTCTCGCCGTATGCTTAGTTCAGGATTTACCGAGATGTGTTGATGCGTTTGTGTGATAACTGATGCTGAGTGCTGACTGATCGGAACTCGTGTCTCTGTTACTTTTTGTATCTATGTATTAATCATATAATGATAGCTTGTGTTAATCGTTGTTAAGTACTCGATCACGTATTAAATTCTTGTTATACTTGATTTATTAAATAGTTATTAAATAAATAAGATTTAAAAAATTTTGTTATTTAAAAATAACTATTAAATTAGAAAAATAATTTAATTACAATTATTTTCGGATAATTGAAACAAAATAACAGAAAAATAATAATTAAATTTGAAAATTATTAAATTAAATTATTTTTGAAATAATGAAAATAAAAAGTAATAATTAAAATTGTTAAATTATTAAATTAAAAATATTTTTGGATAAATGAAAAAGGAAAAATTAAAATTTTGGATAATTACAAAATTAAATGTATAATTAAATAAAAAACTAATTATTAAAATTGAAAAATTTTAAACTAAATTTATTTTCGGGAAAATTAAATATTAAATATTAACATTGCAGTTTTATTAGATTAAATTTATTTTTTGAAAATTAAAAAATATAAATTATTTACAATCCGCGACGTTTTACAAAAAACGTCACGGATTGTTACCTATTCCGCGACGTTCAAAAAACGTCGCGGATTGTAAGAGTTTTCATGACGTTTTCAAAAAACGTCACGGAAACTCTAACAATCTGCGACGTTTTTTGCAAACGTCGCAGATTCTCTAGGCTTTTAGTGACGTTTTCTAAAACGTCGCGAAATGTTGAATTTTTTGCGACGTTTTTTATAAAACGTCGCAGATACCCTTTGCCTACTCCACATTTCGCGACATTTTTAGTGACGTTTTTTTAAACGTCGCAAATGCTCTTGCCTTTAGAACACTTCTCTAACAACATAAATTTTAATTTAGAGAAACTGAAATGTCAAAAAAGAAGGTTATGTACAAATATGATTTCATTTATCATGGATACCTAAGAATTCTCCATAAATCTTGAAGTTTTGACGTTGCATTTCGGGACATTGTAAGTTCGAATAGCTTCTAACTTGTTGATTGTACAGTGATTCCTCCATCTAGTTAATCATGTCTAAAAAGGAGAAGGAAATGTATAAGCATCCAATGATATAACTTGTTTCAAACCAAGTCAAGGTGAACATGGCTGCGAGAAACAGCCTTACCTGAGCCCAGAAATCCGGAAGAAGATAAGGGAGACTGAGATTGATGGTCCAACGAGTATCACGGTACCTAAGTCAAAACTCAAAAAAGTGATTACTTTTTACATCTTTAATTAGTTACACGGTCACTTTTTCATAGAAGTTGACGTCTGTGCTCATATTTGCACATGTAAGAGTGGAGTCAGAACCGACCCAAATGGACGGTTACAGGTAACGACGAGGATAAAATTTTGATATTGGCCACCATACCATGGATGATTATTTCTATATACTGTTCCCAAGTATATATGCTTATCATTGCAACTTACCTACCTTAGATACCATAATTAACAGGTGGTTTATAGATTAAACAAGTCATATTGTGGGGTTAACTCAGGCAAAGAGACGTAACATTGGCTGTGATTGTAATTAAAAGAGTCAAATCAACCCACGTTGATTGTGATTCCGATTTGAATCATGTTTGGTTAAAGGTATCCACCATCATTTGCGAGGCAATGTTGGTGCTTTGATGCTTATGCCTATACCTGTACTGTACCCACCCAATTGCTTAAATTGTAAAACTAAACTCCTGGAGGAAAATGGCATGCATGATGTCCCCAAAAAACTACTGTTCAATTTTCTCATCAGGTCACCCAATTCCAGATTTACCTTCCTATTGAGACACCTTAAAGACATTATACTCTACAATCATGACTGAGATACTCTTATCAATGGACCTGGAATTACTTCTTTTTCTTAATTTTCCAGTCTTTTCTAAAGCCAGTTGGAACTAATCATGTTTAGCACCAAAGCCACCTCAAAGCAATGATTAACTCCATCTTTAGACTGCCCATGTATTCACACACCCCCAACTTTCTCTTGCCTTTTTCTCTTTTTATATTCCAAACTTTTAGAAAACTTAAATATTTTTACGTCGACCATTCCTCTTAATCTTGGCACCTGACTTGATCAATACAGGGCCTTTGGTGGGTTACCCCGCTCGTGCAGTGCTTGAGAGCTTGGGACCACCATCTTTCAAGCCCATTGTAAGTACAACATACGAAAAATACTATAAAAATTGTTTCCTTCTCCGCCTGTGATATCTAGTATGTCACACGCCAATGGGAATACGCAACCGGCCAAAGCCAAAGCTTATAATCATGAACTCACATTCCCATGTCATGTTGGTTTGTATGTTGCCCTTCAGATTCCTAGAGGGTAACATAGCTACGCCCCCACTTGGCTGATTCAATTATTGCTCTTTTTTTTTCAATCACTAAAGGATGAGGGGAAGGAGGGAGAGCATGAGAATGTAAAATGAAAAGAAAGCACTTACATTTTATCTATTTATAGAACTCTAAACTAGTCCCTCCTCAGTACAGTATAGCAATGGCTTTCGAGAAGGTTGAGACTGTTATAGCCGGAAATTATTTGGAAATGGAGAGAGAAGAGGGCAGTTCCAAGTCAACAAGAGGCAAACTGTCCAACTTGTTTTGGCATGGAGGGTCGGTGTATGATGCTTGGTTTAGCTGTGCTTCTAACCAGGCAAATTTTCTGATGCTAACCTTTGGTTCTCAGACTGCCATCCTAGAGACATGTAGGGTGTCTAACATTCAATTTATGGAAATTTGCAGGTTGCACAAGTGCTTCTCACCTTGCCTTACTCCTTCTCACAACTTGGCATGCTATCGGGGATTCTTTTCCAGTTGTTCTATGGGATAATGGGAAGCTGGACTGCGTACCTTATCAGTATTCTTTATGTTGAGTACAGAACCAGAAAGGAAAGAGAGAAGGTTGATTTCAGGAATCATGTCATTCAGGTAATTGTTGCATGAGAAGCTGAAAGGTATCTGAGTATGAGGACGAAAATTAAGCTCATGCACTAATATCATTCGGAAAATTCTTCTTAATTTCAGTGGTTTGAGGTCCTTGATGGGCTGCTGGGGAAACACTGGAGGAACGTAGGCCTCCTTTTCAACTGCACTTTTCTTCTATTTGGATCTGTCATTCAGTTAATTGCCTGTGCAAGGTAGTGCAATTATGACAGACTCATTGGGATTAACTTTCTTTTATTGGGTTTGAGTTGGCCTTTTCATTTTGAACACTTTGTACTATTTCTCATAAACATGTTCCTTTTGCAGCAATATCTACTACATAAACGACAATCTAGACAAAAGAACATGGACCTACATTTTTGGTGCCTGCTGTGCAACTACGGTCTTTATCCCTTCATTCCGTAATTACAGAATTTGGTCATTCTTAGGTCTTATGATGACTACTTACACGGCCTGGTATCTCACAATTGCTTCCCTTATACATGGCCAGGTATAAGAGCTGATGTTTGCTCCAGTCAAAGTTAGATTAAAGATAACTGATTTCTGTTTTTTATATGGCCATATTTGCAAAGGTTGAAGGAGTGAAACACTCGAGTCCAACCACAATGGTTCTGTACTTCACTGGTGCTACCAACATTCTTTACACCTTTGGTGGGCATGCTGTCACAGTGTGAGGATTCCACAGTTGTAATAGTGTTAATCATTACAATATGTAAATTGAAACTCTTTATACTCCTTGCTTTTAATCTGTCGAAAAGGTTTGAAAATGAAAAGTTGGCAATCTCTTTTTGCAATTATGATAGCGAGGGAATTATGCGATCGCGTACTCATCAAAATTTGTTATTTGCATTATACTGTTGTAAGTAAAAATTTTGATTGTAGTGAAATCATGCATGCTATGTGGAAGCCACAGAAGTTCAAGCTAATATACCTGTTAGCAACACTTTATGTGTTAACCCTCACACTCCCATCAGCTTCTGCTGTATATTGGGCATTTGGAGACTCGCTACTTACCCATTCTAACGCTCTCTCTTTGCTCCCAAGGATTGGGTTCAGGGATACAGCTGTGATTCTCATGCTTATTCATCAGGTTGTGACCATATTTTGGTTAAAGATTATATTTTTTACAGTAGAATTCAATTCCTGACAGCTTACTTCAATGACGTGACAGAAGGAAGCTAAATCACACTTTGTTTCGTGTGTGCAGTTTATAACATTTGGATTTGCATGTACACCTCTATACTTTGTATGGGAGAAATTGATAGGGGTACACGACACCAAAAGTGTATTCAAGAGAGCTTTGGCTAGGCTACCTGTGGTGATCCCAATATGGTTCCTGGCAATTATCTTCCCTTTCTTTGGTCCCATCAACTCCGCTGTTGGATCTCTTCTTGTCAGTTTTACCGTCTATATAATTCCTGCATTAGCACATATGATAACTTTCTCATCTGCAACCGCCCGAGAGGTAAGCTGGCTAGCTGTAATTACTTTTTTATCTTTCATCAAACTTTGAAATTTTCACCCTTTGAACAGAATGCAGTGGAGAGACCAGCATCGTTTCTTGGAGGTTGGGTTGGCCATTACTGCATAAACATCTTTGTGGTGGTATGGGTGTTAGTTGTGGGATTTGGGTTTGGAGGATGGGCAAGCATGCTCAACTTTATACATCAAATTGATTCATTTGGACTTTTCACCAAGTGTTATCAGTGTCCGTCTCACAAGGCTTGACAAATTAATTACTCACTCAAGTTTGTAATGTGACTGCCATTTGGAACCTTTTCTTTTCTGTTTTCTTTCTTTTTCGCTTCCATTTTTCTCTCTTTTTCACGTAAGAGCTATTAATGTCGATGATTTTCAAAAGAAAAAAAAAGTAAAGTAAAGGTGCGATGGTAATCATGACCACCCATCATACAAAAATGCAGATCCTCTGTCCAATTTTATAGTGTCTTATTCTGTCTAATGAATCTCAATCATTTATTTATGTGTGCTCTGCATGGATCCCACAAAAATAAATGTAGGACCCGCATAAATGAATTTAATTCCATAAATGAATTTCGTGATTTTTGATTTTTCAAAAACTAAGATTTATTTAATTCCATAAAATGATTAACATAAATCATAATAAAGCGAAAACTTAATTCGTACCTTATTCCGAAGGTTGATCTTTATCTTGTATCTTCGAACCGTTTTCGAAACTGATCCGTTTCAACCACCATAGTTGCATAAATGTTCGGCCTCTATCGATATCTATAGAATAGGTTGAGAGAACTCTGTAACTCTTACAGAGAGGGTTATCAAAAAGTACTAGCTTCACAGAGCTGAAGCCTATTTATAATAAGCTTTAGACGTTTTAAATAATTCTAATTAAATATCAATTATGTCCATATAAGATTCAATATCTCATATCGATCTTTATTTATTAAATATATCATATTTAATCATAAAGTTGAGAAACTTTACAATCAAGTCCAACTTGATGAATTAACTTTGTTCTCTTCAACCCATTCTATATGTGAGACCCATTAGGTTCCCAAATATATTGGCAATGATTATAAAATCTAATTTTAATTCATAATTAAAATTAGATAAATTAAAACTCCTTTTAATTTATCTTTAATTCTCCAATTAAATAATTTATAATCATAGATCAAGATTAGCCTCTAGCAACGCATCATGACCACCCAAATATTTAGCAATGTCAAAGTAGTTTTGACTAACCTTTTCGTGCATAATTTTTTCGTATAATTCAATCATTTCATTATACAGTGTTCCAATTAGACATAGAGCATAAAATTAATATATACTCTATTTTGAGTCTAATCATATTAGTTCTCTATCATTAGCTATCAATTCAATTAATGACATTTGTAAATTATTTACAAAGCATCTTTTCACCTTAGCCAAGGATTTCTTGAATTAATACTAATCGAGAATAATGAAACATTCTCCCTAATTACTTAAGGGTGATGAATCCTATCTTGATCACTCAATTATCTCCATATAGTTCATGATACATCCAATAATTATCGATTAATAGATCTATGATTAAATAGATCATAAGTAGTATCAAAACATAGAAATCCCCATACAAGATAACTTTGATGGCCTCAATTCAAAGGACCACTTATATAATAATCACATTGAGAATTCCATAGACATACAAGTAATGTTCCAAATGGATTTCTCATATCGAGTCTGTTCAGTGAACTTATTCTCTAGCAAGCACCACATTTTTGTTTAAGTATCTCTATACTTTAGTTTATGAGATCGACTACTTCTTTCATAAGGAAAAACAAAACATGTGCTAGTTTTTTATGTTCTATTAATGTCCAATAATAATAGAACAATAACTAGGAACATTTAGGAATAATATATAAATGCAATATGAATCTCATAATTATAATCTCATTATAATTTCATTTGCAATGTACAATTATCTCATGAATTTTATCGTATGCATCTAAACATGTACAAGATCAAGAATACCTTTAAATAATTTGTCACTAAACTACAACCAAAGTGATTGGTTGTAGGGCATAAAACAATAACCCGTGGGGGAATCGTGAAGGGGAATCGTAGATCCGTAACCTAGAAAAATGGGTAAGCTCAATCCTTCATAAACAAAGTTCCTATTTGTCATATTTCATATTCCACAACAGAAGCTCTTCGATGCAAAGTGAGGAAGCTTTTTCTCATATCTCTTCTTTTACTAGTACAGCAGCTAAGTGTATCATGCGGATGGGTTCACAACAAAAACCCCATACCAAAATCACCTCACCCTCTGTCTCTATGAGGTAAATCTCACAACTAATGCATTTCATTTCTTTTAAATAGTTTGCTTCAATCATCCTTGCTGTTATTGATGTGCAAATAGTCTCTATATTCTCTATAAGCTAGCTAGTTAAGATGAACTTTCTTTGATAAAGCTCGAGAAAATTATTTTCCCTCTAACTTTAACATAGACACACTCCATAACCTGTTGTTGACTTCTACTAATGCCCTGGAACCTTTGTAGGTTCCTTTTTACCCATATTCACGTTCTTTCTCAAAGTGTTTATTTTTTGATTCTATTTTCTAAATCTGATTATTTTATCTATTTCTTTATATTTCTATTTTCTAACATATGCAGAGTAACAAAAGGATACACATATGAATATTGATGCAAGATATAGAGAAGAGATAGATTATGTCAATAATTAAGACTCTTTAACTATTAATAAGTTATGTATGTTGTATAGATAGAACGAAAAATAAAAAGAAAAACAAATGGATTAAGGAAAAATGAAGGCAATACGTAGTAGAAAAACTCAAGTTGGCAAGAGAATAAGAAAACCGCAAATGAGTTGCATTCCCTGTGTAAATGTAACAATAAAACCTCCCAATTTACCTTTAGCGTATAATTAACCTCTAAATAGACAAAAGTGTAAGTGAAAAGTCGTGTATAAGTCGACTTGTACAATTAGTAAGTCGACTTACACGCATTCAGTACCAATAAGTCGACTTGTACATGGGATAAGTCGACTTATGCATGGGCGGTACTGTTCAATTGTGCCCTAAAGGCAATCGCTTTTAGCGCGTTTTGTTCACAGTTGTATTCACAGTAGTGTAACGACTTTATGAACAAATAAAGAAAGGCATA
>JANZLH020000077.1:1530305-1546685 GCA_026770325.2 Erythroxylum fimbriatum
TATTTGAACATAAAAGTATTTTCCTAATTAAGTCCTTCAAATTTGAGTTAATATTTACTAATATTTTAGGGTAATAATTGGTGTAATTAGTATAATCTAAAATTAGGTTAATTATAAAAATTTCAAAATTTACTCAATTTTGTGATTTTAGTCCGAACTTAAAAAATTCGCAATTAAAATACTCAAAATTTTAATTTTATTAATTCTAACATGATGTTAGTATTTCTGTTAACGCGTTGCTAACGTTAATTTCATCATAAACATTTATACAAGTTAGATTTAATTAAATTTAACTAAATTATGTCATTTTGAGATGAAAATCTCTAAATCAAACTCTGTTATGCCGTCCGATAAGATAACTACGCTCAGTCATGTTGTGTGAGACAACAACAACACAATTTCTAACAATATGAATAAAATCTCAATTTGTCATCCTAGATTCTCTTTCTTTATATGCAAAAACAAACTAATTCAGGGTTTTTAATTTCAACGATTTAAGAGTGAGTTTGATTTAGAAATTTTAATCACAAAATGACCTCCGAATTTAAAAAATTCACAATTAAAATACTCAAAATTTCAATTTTATTAATTCTAACGTGATGTTAGTATTTTTGTTAATGTTGCTGAAGTTACTTTTATCATAAACACTAATACATGTTAGATTTAATTAAATTTAACTAAATTATGTCATATTGGGATGAAAATCTCTAAATCAAACTCGGTTATGCCGGTGCGATACAACAACAACGCTTAGTCATGCTGTGTGAGACAACAACGACACAATTTCTAACAATATGAATGAAATCCCAATTTGTCATCATAGACTCTCTTTCTTTATGTGCAAAAACAAACTAATTTAAGGTTTTCAATTTCAGCGATTTAAGAACGAGTTTGATTTATAAATTTTAATCATAAAACTACCAATTTTAGTTATACTTAATTAATTTTGATGTGTATAAGTTTTTACAATTTCTATCTTATATAGTAAATCACGTCAGCAACGTTAAAAGAATATTAACGTCGGCTTATAATCGAAAGAAATTAAAAGTTTGAATATTTAATTGTCATTTTTTAAAGTTTAAAATATAATTACAAAATTGAGTAAATTTGCCATTTTCTGATTTGCAGTCTCTTTATGTTTATTGTATTTCAGTTTATACTCGTTTAATTGATTGACGAATTGCTAGTCGGAGTTGATTAGTTGAGAAATTGGTCCTTGGCAATGGAGACATGATTGGTTTCGATCTAGTTTGAGAGAAAAGTTTAGGCATTAGTATAAGTTTAAACTTCAACAATATAAATTAAAATTCGAATATATTAGTAAATGCTTTAAACTTTAGAAAGATAGATAGGATTATTTAAAAAATTAATGTACACCAAAAGTTATATGTTTGATATAATTGATAGAATTTTATCATAATTGTGGACTAGCACAATAAACATAATTTCATACAAACCCCGATTAATTAGATGTCAAATGGAGCGACAGAGATACAGAAGATTGACTACTGCTATTCTGAACCCTGATTAAAAAGCTTGTACAATTCTCAATGGAGTGACTGTATTTAAAGTCGGCTAGCAGTAGGGCCTCTTGTGCACTGCAATATATGGGCCAAGCTTACCCATCATAGTAGGCTCATGAACACAGGCCTAATGACACGTATGAGAGAAGTACCATTGACATCTAATTAATCGGGGTTTGTACAAAATTATGTTTATTATGCTAGTTCACAATTACGATAAAATTCTATCAATAATTATATATATTAAGTATATGATTCATCACTATGTTTTATCATTATATATATCACTTTGTAGGTAATAATTATAAATTTGTTTTTTATAAAAAATAATAATTCAAGTTTCTGTCAACAAAAAATAGAATTGATTTTACTATGAGTTCATTTTAGTTGTTTTATTTTAATATTTTATTATTAAAAATTGATCAATTTATTAATTAATTTGTCAATTAAAATCAGCATACCATCATTTTTTAATTAAACATTAACTTTTTTAGAAATAAATATAGTCTTTTTAAATTTTATTTCTATATTTTATTATATGATAATTTTATTAAATTTAACCTTAAATATGAGATTTTTACAAACAATATTAGGAAATGCTATAGAAGATATATTTTATAATTTTTTTTTATCATGTTAAAATTATATTTCTTGTTAATTGTCATGCTGAGATGATAATTTTTTTAGATGGGATTAAAATTTTAAAAGAGACTCGTACCAAAAATATAGGTAGAAAAACCATATAAAAAAAAAGCCCAATCCTAATTCCTAAGGGCGCTTGGTTGATAGGCTTAGGAAGTAGTTAATAGGTAAAGAATTAAAAGTGAGTAGTTGGTTGTTAATTATTATTATAGGAACAATAGTTTGATATTTCACTTTTAAGGAGTTCTGCGTATCCTCCATTTAGTAAAAGAATGAAACTCCTTTCTTAGTAGAGATTTTTTAATGAAATTTTTAAATATTAATTAATTAATTAATTATAATTATAATAAAATTTTATTTTTTAATAATTTTAACAAACTAACTATTATTAATAATAACGGTAATTATTTCTTCCTCCCGTCGCAATTATAATAATACTATCAATTTACATCTCATTTTATATTAATTCCCGTTATTATTATCATTATGCAAACTAACCGCCCCTAAATCATGTAACGCGGGGAGAGAGAGAGAGAGAGAGGCATGAGCTATTGAGCTAGAAGGGAGACTGCTTTGACCCATATTTTCACAGGTAAAAAGATGACAAAGTCTCGGTCTTCCTTCGCCTGATTTGGTTTCTTACTCTTGGTTTTCTCTTTAAATTCTTATTTAGTCTCTCCATTTTTGAACTGGGTTTCATTTGGATTAGGCTCTTTCCTCAAGAATCGCTCGACGATCTTAAAGATAAGACTTTTTGTGTTGTTCAGATACTGCATGCATGGGGTAAGCTTTTTGGATTCGCGTTCTTGGGTTACGAGTAATTCTTGAGATGCTTCTGGGTTTGGTTTCTTCTGGGGTTTTTCGATTCCTTGTTTGCGAATTAAACGTAATTTGATCGTATGTTAGTTGGGGTTTACATGACTTGATTGTTTCGCTTTGTTTGTCTCCTGAGAAACTAGTGCGGAAAGGAAAAATTTTTTTACTTGCTGATTTTGGTCTTTAAGTTACTGAAAAAGTTGGGCTTCACTCGGAAATCTTGTGCAAATGGACTTGGTGAAGTTGATTGCTTAGTTCTGTGGCTACCAGGTCTTACTTTCGGTTCCTTTAATTGGATAATAGAAGTGCTATAGAAGATCAAGTTTTATATCAAAATATGTAGAACCTTTTGGTTTTGTCTGGTATGAAGGCACAGCAAGCTAAGCAAAGATTTTTGGTTAAGCTAGAATGATTAATATTGAAAGATTCATGCTGCTTTTGTCATTTATGTCAACTTTGGTTGGTTGGTAGACATTTCATTGCCCGCCTTTCCTGAGTTGGATTCCAAATCAAAATGTTTTACCATTACAAGACATGATACTTGAGACAAGGAATTATTCTATTGAATTTTGCAGACTCAGCTTAGTAATTTCTCCAGTGACATCTTGACATTGTGAAGAATTCTGCCTTTTAGTCTACTTGTGACAACTTGGATAGTCCTATCATAACTTGAACTTTCAATAACAAATCTCTGCGTTCTTTAATTTCTGCTGTTATGTAATAGTTACTATGTTCCATCTTATGTTTGTCATAGATTCCAATATAGGTTAACCAGGCTACTTCAGGACCTAGATAGTAAGAGCTGCCATTTATAACCACATCTTAATCTTGTAATTGGGGGAGTAAAGGTGAGAAATTGCTTTGGTAATATTGAAGTTACAAGTTGAAACACTTCCATCCTAAGCTGTGAGACAGCTCTATTTGACTTGCAGCATAAATAAACTGTTTTTCCTACTGCATCTGGATGGATTTTATGTTTCAATCTCCAATCTAAGTGTGTATGCAGTTTTCATGTTTATCTTTGTATCTTTATCTATATGATGTTGCCTTAGCTGTTCATTGTTGCTGGTATCTGTCAGTTATATGACTGTATGTGATTTGTAACAGTACAGTGCTTGTCTTGGATGCTGTAATAAGCCGAAACTAATTACCTCAGTGGAACCATCAAAAGGTTCAAAAACCCAAGGACTAACAGTTAAAAAACCTAGCATATCTGAAGATTTCTGGACTACAAGCACTTGTGATATGGACAATAGTGCAGCTCCGTCACAGGGAAGCATTTCATCAATCAGCACAGTTAACCAGACTCTTGATCCAAATGGTGGTACTGGGTGTGGAAACATTCCTTCTGAGTTCGTAAATCATGGCAAGTTCTTGTTACTTCTTGTATTGTACTTGACGTCAATGGGTTATCATCTTTAACAGTTCTATGCGCTTTATCTATGCTAAACACTTACTTGCTAAATTCTAAAAGCGGCTATTAACCCTCTGCAAAAGTAGCATTTTATTTTTTCTAAAAGTTCTGCTTGCTTGGTCCCATGTTGTACCCATGATTCCCCTATCTTGTCTAATTGCTGTGGAGTATTCAGCTAAACGATATGGTTGTGACTTTTGATTGCAGGCCTTCTGCTATGGACTCAGACGAGGCAGCAGTGGGTAGGAAATACAAGGTCTGGGAACCAGGCACAACAGTCTCGAGAACCCAAATTGAAGTAAGTTGCTTCAAGTTGTTTGAGGCTCTGACATGTATTAATTAGTCATTTGATATACTCTTATGTGTCATAAGTGAACCCATTAGTGCTTTATTATGGTTCACTGAGTACACAATCTTGATTAGCCTTAGTCTTCTCCATTACCCACTACATCTGCTTTGCAGTTTTTTTTAAGTAAAAAGGCAAAGTGCGTTATAACTACTCTTTCTCAATCAACCATATGTTAATATGCAGATGGTTTTTTGCTTATTTATTGACATTTTTTCTGTAAGGAACTTCACGTGGTAAGGCTAGGGAAACTATTAAAATTGCTAATTCAATAATTTTAAAGTTCTCATATAAATTTTCAGATTTGACAAAATTCTCAAAATATAGACGAACATTCTATAAAACTGAATTCATATGCAGTAACTTAAATATGTTCAAGTGTAGAGGATAATGATTTCTTAAACTTGCTGTTTCCTACTTATATACTCCTTCGACCCTTCTTTTGGCTCAGACTCGAGGAGTAGGGGGGCTTATGGTTGAGTCGGCTGTGCTAGGCCCAGGTCCATCTACACCTATTTATGGCCCGTTCGGCCCATCAAGTGCTAGACTCCCATGCAAACACAATGATCTACGTAAACCTAGCTTCCACAACATATATAAGGTACTATTCCCATCGGATTGAGGTATGAGACTGTAACCCTAGCTGTTACTCGATATTTCCAGCCACCTAAACCTCTAAAAAGTACTGACTTGAGCATTGGAGGGGTCTCCCGGGAATCAACTCCCGGCGTGCCTTTGTTTATTTTGCAGGTGTTAGATAATCAAGATCACGCACGATCATGGATCAAGACGATGATATTCCGGTCCAGCAGAATCCGGCTGAACCAAATATGAATCAATGTCTTTCTTGCGGATGTTGGTACTTCACATCAAGGGTTAATTACACTGGAATCTCTTGTGGTTTGATTTTTTTTATTTCAATATATTTATTTTTAAAACTCTCATTTACCTCCTCATAATATTGTTCATATTCCATTTTCTGTTCATTCAGATCTTCAAAACAATGTTGCATCGAAACTTAAGAATTCTGATACTGTGTCATGTTGAGTAAAAAGAATAGATGACAAGCTAACAGAATATGATGGAGGGGATTGTGCGATAGCTAAACAATATTGAAAAGGGGACAGTAATAGTTTTCAATCAAAACATTAGGACTGAGATGAAAAAAGGTTAACCATAAGGATTCCTAATGTTTTAACCCTATATCAAAAGATTGAATAGAACATGTTGAGATGAATAGAGCGAATTGTAGAAATTGAGAAATTCATCCAAAGTTTTGGAGTCAACATAACTGTCTGAGTTTTCTTGTCTTTTTACTTGAAGGTATGGAGAAGTCTTCTTCAGATGATTACAATCATTGATCTTTCTTGAATATTCTTCGATAAATGACACTATGAGTTAGACTCAATAGAACTTGATCAACCGTTGGCTTTTTTTTCTGTCATTAAGGTGTTTTTGGTTCTCTGTCATTAAGATGTTTCTGGTTATCTTGTCAGCATTCATTGTCCTTGCAAGCTTAAAAAATTATGGCTTTGCTGCAGTTGGAACGCAACATATGACAGTTTGCTTGGGAGCAACAAACCATTCCCTCAGCCAATTCCTCTCTCTGTGAGCTCTCTTTCTCTCTCTCTCTGTTTGTGCACACACTTTCTGGAGCGAATATGGCTCGAAAAGCTAAAGAATTTGAAGCTTACTTCCTGCATATTAAATTTGACAGGAAATGGTTGATTTTCTTGTGGACATTTGGGAGCAAGAGGGGATGTACGACTGAGCAGCAGAAGCACTAGACATGTGCACAATTGGTTAAGATTGAAAGGCAGACGAACTAACTTTTGGTGTGCATAAAATGCTCACCTTATTTGGTTTCCCTCTTAAGTCATGCCTTTTGTATTGCATTCTTTTGGATAAACGCCAAACTACTTGCTGTTAGTGCTTTATCAGGTGGCAAATTTTCCTTGGTTCCCTCAGTTCCTTTGAATGATACCTGAGGGCAGTGGATTTAGAGGGGATCTAGATACTAGTGGATCCTTCAATCCATCCTTGTAGGTCGCAAGTTGCTGGTTGAGCAGTGACATGCATGAATCATTGGTTATATACATAATTACTCAGAAACATATCCGAACAGTAACTTGCCTCATTACTGAAAAAAACAAAAAGCTTTAACAGTTATAAATTCTTTTGCTGCTATGGGGGAATTCCTGAACCTGTCAATGTGTATGATATGAACCATTGCGCTGAAAGTTTAGGTATGTGGATCATAATCACTGAACTCTTCCTTTTGATTTTTAAATGAGTATTCCCTAGAAACTTATGGAGAATATAATTACATAAAGAAACGAAAAGGGTAGGTCTTGTTGACCAAAAAGAAAACCAAGGAAAGCTTGTTGAACGTGTAAATTCATCTTTTTTTTGTTTCTGCAATATGTTGATCACCAATTTATGATAAGTTCCAAACAAAATAAGATCAATGGCATTGAGGTTTCCATAAATTTTTAGCTGATCCATGTGAAGACTATAGAATTCTAGTAGAACTATTAGCAGTATATTGTTCTGTGTATTTATATGGAATTTTTTCCTGAGACCAATAAATTCTAACTTTCCAACTAAACTCATATTCAAAACCAAAAACATCATTTGCATAGAATCATCTGAGCATTTATGTAAAATGGGAAATAAGTTGCTGTCTCTAAGGATGGTAAGAAATCTGAGCTTTGGATACAAGGTTGTGAACATATAAGCTCGCAAACAAATTTCAAGTGCATTAAACCCTTCTCCTTGTGTATTTTTAGAGTTCTTTCCCTCAGGGCTTCGAAATGCACAGTCCAGCTAGCTACTGAGAACATCAGCAGGTATTCGAAAACCTCAGCCTGTCACCTTCCAACCTTATTTGACGCTTCAAAGAGGAAGATGACGTTTACAAATTGAGGTACGAAGTTGCAGGGCTGAGCAAAAGAGGACGTAAGATCGCGATTGATGATGCAGTCCTGACAACGAGAGGAAAGCACAAGGAAGAGGAAAAAGATGAATCGGCTGATGAGTTATTGGTCAGCCAGGAGGAGCTATGAATACAACACCTTCGTTTTATTGCCTGAAGGCGCTAAAGCTGATGATATTAAGGCTGAGTTGAATGTATATTGCCATTCCAAGAACTTGAAAGCCTAAGAAAGATGTGGAGGATGAAATCCTTTGAGTGTTTTGTTCTTAACTTCGTATCTTGTGTGAATTGAAATCAGAATAAGTTATCATCAAAAACTCCATGCACTTACTAAAAAGAATAAGTAACAGAGAATAAAGCTCTCCTCTTCTAAGTATAAAATGTTGCAAGAGAATCCAAAGTAACCAAACAGAAACTGACTGCTTTGTTGTTCTGGTTTTTGTCTGTTTCAATGTCATAGGACAATATGCGGGGACATGAAATATTTTAAGTTGGGTTCTCGTAGAAAAAGGGCTTAAAGTCGAGAACGTGAACCTTAACAACTCAACAAAAAGTAATATCAGAGAACATATAGATATTCTAAATTTGAAAAGCTGACAGAAACACAGAATAAGGAAAAGCTGAGGATAAAAGACAGGATTTTGGTTCTCCTGGGAACAATTTATACGGGTGCAAGCAACTTATTAAATTCCCCACCAAAGCACGAGGAGGGACAGACGTAGTAGTAGACAAGATTGATGGTACAGAAGGAGAGAACACACCCGAAAAGGAATTCTAGGCATAAAGGAAGGGAAGGTATTGGGAAGAGAGATGGACGTGATTACGTGAATTAGTTCCTGACCACTATGGTATATAACATGTATTTAATGTAGTTATCAAAATTCTTATGTAGGATTGTCGTTTTTCAAACTTGAAAACAAATTTCAGATGCGTTAAACCTTTGGTTTGGAGATGCACTCATGCAAGCTACTGAGAACATGAATAGAAAACCTGAATCTGTCACTTTCCAACCTTATTAGTCGCTTCAAAGAGAAAGATGTGGAGGTGAAAATCTATCGTTCATTCACTAATTGCAAGAATTCAAATCAGAAAAAAATTATGGCACTTGAAATGGTGAAGATAATTGTAGAGACGAGACAATCAGATTTTGACGAACAACTAAGGTCTCCAGCATTTAATGCTGCTGAACTGGGAATTCAAGAGATTATTAAGGCCTACCCACCTGTGATTTGGCTAACTGATGACAAACCGCAGTGTGATTCATATGTCAGTTAAACACCGCCAAGAAAATGTGTACAATCTCTTGTATCAAAAAAATTTGCAGAGGTATTGTGTGACCGGTCTTCAGCAACGTCGTTCCGGCAACACTATCTTGCATTTGGCAGCAAAACTAAATCAATCAAACAGGAGTTTTGGTGCAGCCTTGCAGATGCAACGAGAGTTGCAATGGTTCAATGTAACAACTAACTTAATACTCTCCATTTTCACAATATGTCCTACAAACTCGGTACTTTGATTGAATATACTGTTTCTCTCCTTCAAATTCTAATGTTTGTAATATGATAGGAAGTGGAGAATGCCATTGAGCCATCATTGAGGGAAAAGAAGAATCACCTTGGAGAAACTCCAAGAGAGATGTTTTCTACGGAGCACGAGGACTTGGTCCAGCGAGGTGAGAAATGGATGAGGGGCACAGCTACGTCGTGCTCAGTTGTAGCTGTCCTCATTGCCACAGTTGTAATTGCAGCTGCTTTCACTGTTCCAGGAGGCAATAGAGACGGTAAAGGAATTCCCTTCTTTTTAAATAAACCATCTTTCATGGTTTTCGCAGCAGCAGATGCAATTGCTTTGTTCTCTTCAATAACTGCGGTATTCATGTTCTTGGGAATACTCACTTCACGCTACGACGAAGAAGATTTTCTCGTATCACTACCAACGATGCTCAGTATTGGACTAATTACCTTATTTATATCTATAGCATCAATGGTGATTGCTTTTAGTGCGTCTCTGTACATAGTTCTCAATCATCGACCAAAGTTTCTGATTCCAATTATACTATTAGCTGCTATTTCAGCAGCCTCGTTTGCGTGGATACAGTTTCCTCTACTTGCTGAAGTAGCACGCTCAACTTTTGGGAGAAGAATTTTTGGTCCACAAAGTAAAGAGTTACTGTATGGGAGCAATGAAGATGACTTGGAAGCGATGTACTCCATGGCACCATCTGGATTGGCAGAAAATCAAGCGCAGAGCTCATGAACCTTGATCGATGTGAAGATTAATTATTTGTTAACGGTTTTTAGTTAAGAGTTAGTTAGTACAGTTTTTTTTTCTTTTTCTCAACTATGTAACGCATGTATATGACGATGTACAGAGCATAGTGAAAAAATACAGAAAAATTCTGAAGGAGAAATGGGGACGTGATCGCCAGTTACCGACGAATCTCAGGATGATTGTTTATAGTTATACATTTCCGATAATCCTAGTATGATACTTGTTACTGCTCAATTGACTGACACGAACTTCTATTCTTGGAGTATTTCCATTTGCAACTCCTTAGAAGCTAGGGATAAGCTTGGTTTTGTGGATGGTACCATACCTCCACCAACTAGTGAAGTGAAGTTAAGAAGACGGAGAAAAGTGGATTGTATGGTGAAACAATGGATTCTTAATTCAATTTCTAAAGAGTTTCTGAATCTTACATCAACTGTAGTTCTTCTAAGGCTTTGTGGGACAAGCTGGAAGAAGTTTATGGAGAAAGCAATTTACCACAACTTTTTCAAATGCAGAGGGAGATTAGTTCTGTTGAGCAAGGTAATTGTTCAATTACCGCTTATTACAACAGAATTAATAAATACTGGGATGAATTAGGGCAACTTATACCTATACCAGCATGTAGCTGTCAGGGATGCAATTGTGGAATTAATAAGAAGCTAGTGGATATGGATAATGCTAATAAATTGATACAATTTTTGATTGGATTGAATCCATCTTATGATCACATTCGGAGTCAAATATTGGCATAGGATCCACCTCCCTCTGCAAGTAAAGCCTATTCTCTTGTGATGAGGATTGAGAAATAGAGATAGGTGAATATGATGCATGAGGATGTAGGAGCTGTAGCTATGTTGGTAAAGGGCAGTAAGAATGGCAGTAGAGGAACGTTGACTGTAGATAATATGAACAGAAATGGTGTTAGGAAGAAAGAAAATAAAAGAAGGGAGGATAAGCATTGCGATTATTGCAATTTGGATGGTCATGAAAGAGATACTTGTTTCAAGTTGCACGAATATCCTGAGTGGTATACAAAATTGAAGAATAAGAGAGAGGGTGTAGGAAAGGGGCAGACAAAAGGGAAGTTTGTACACATGGATGACACAATTGAGAAAGACATGGAGGAGGGAACTGATACACAAAGTTGTTCACAGTCACTTACAGCTTTGATTCAACAGGAGCTCACAAAGTTACTAAAAGGGAAGCAATCTGGGGAATCTCATCTCTTGAACTTAATACAGACTGAATTTGCAGGTATATCAATCTTGAATCCTGCTTTTAAGTCTGTTAAGAAATGTGGGACTTGGATAGTGGATTCTGGTGCTACATCACATATCTGCATAGACAAGAACTTGTTTCATTCATTGATACCTGTTGATAAAGTTACGAAGTTGTTTTTGCCTAATGGAGAGGTGAATGATGTAGAGTATAGTGGAGTAATAGTTTTGAATGATCAAATGATCTTGAAATCAGTTCTTTTGGTTCTTACCTTCGGCCATAACCTTATTTCAGTCAATAAATTAGCCAAAAACTCTTCCTTCAATGCTTTGTTTTACACTGAATTTGTTTGTTACAGGACCAGAGGACTGAAAGGGCAGTGGAAAAAGGAAAAGTCATTAAAAACCTGCACTTCCTTAATAAGAATTATTTTATATATGATAAATCAGTTTATAATACTTCCTGTAACCCTCATGCTCATGTAGATACAGAGAGTGAGAATGTATGTAGCAATAATAAAAGTCTTGTTGGTAGAAATTTGTGGCATGCAAGACTAGGACATCCATCTGATGTTGTAATGAAACACGTTGCTGCTTATAGCAATTTTGTTAATAATGAAGAACTCTTGTGTGAAGTTTGTCTTCTTTCCAAACAAGTTAGAAATGTTTTTCCAATAAGTCATACTAAAGAAACTATAGTTTTTTAAATTATTACATGTTGATATTTGGGGACCTTATTAGGAAATATTTCTTTGTAGAGCACATTATTTTTTGACTATTGTCGATGACAAAAGCAGATGCACTTGGATTTTTCTAATCATACATAAAGCACAAACTAGTCATATTCTGGAGAAGTTTCTTATATTTGTCAAAATGTTGTATGATTGTACTGTGAAGGTAGTTAGAACAGATAATGCAACTGAATTCTTGAGTAACAGTTCTCAAGAAGTACTCAGCAGTAGGGGTATTATTCATCATAAGACCTTTATATATACTCCTCAACAGAATGGTGTTGTGGAGAGGAAGCATAGACATTTACTTCAGGTGGCAAGGGCATTACTGATCCAATCTGGACTTCTAAAGAAATTTTGGGGATATAGTGTCTTACATGCAACTTACATAATTAATCGATTGCCAATTTAGATACTAAATTGGCAATCTCCATATGAATTGTTATATAAGAAGCATCCCAATTATACTGAGTTGAAAAGTTTTGGATGTTTATATTTTGCCACGGACATTAGACCTCATAAAGACAAGTTGAATCCTATAGCCTTCCGAAGTATTTGTCTTGTTCATTCTCCAGGCCAGAAGGGATACAAGCTGTATGATTTGTAAGAAAAGAAATGTTTATTTCTAGAGATGTGTCTTTCCATGGGAATGTTTATCCTTTTAACCATTCTATTGATACTGATGATATCCCTATAAGATCTATTGTCTTACCTTCAATTATGCAGGATGATCACTCTTTGCAGAATCCTTCTGGCGATTCAATTGCAACTAATGGTGACACAGATGTTCCTTCATTAAATTCATATGCATCATCTTTGCAAATGAATGATACAGGAGCTACTGCAGAATCTGGAATTGTTGACCCTACCGCTACAGAACCAGAATTGCCAATAAGAAGAAGCAATCGAGCTAGACAGAAGCCATCTTGGCTTAGTGATTTTGTGTCCCCAGTGAGCGGAAGGCCTTCTTATTTGAAGAATACATATATGCAATCTACTTCAGTTTATACTCCTAATACTTATCCTTTCACTGTGAATCCTGACTTCAGTGCAACCTATGTTGAATTTCTAGCCAATGTTTCTGCCATTCAGGAGCCAACATCTTATTTTCATGCCAGCAAAGAACCTAATTAGATTATGGCCATGAATTCAGAGTTAGATGCTCTTGAGAAGAATGGACCATGGGAGCTTACATAGTTACCCGAAGGAAAGAAGGCCATTGGCTCCAAGTGGGTTTACAAGGTGAAATTGAAGCTAAGTGGGAAAGTTGATAGATTTAAGGCCATATTAGTAGCAAAGGGTTATAATCAGATTGCAGGGGTTAACTATAATGATAATTTCTCACTAGTTGCCAAGGTTGTTACAGTGAGAATCTTGTTTGCACTTGTGGCTACAAAGAACTGGCCTTTGCACCAGCTTGACATCAATAATACTTTCCTTCATGGGTTCCTAGAGGAGGAGGTATATGCAAACACCGGAAGGTTATACGAAAGCAACCCTAAATGAAGTCTGTAAGTTGAAAAGATCTTTTTATGGCCTTAAGCAGGCTTCTAGGCATTGGAATGCTGAACTCACTTTCTAGCTACAGACTTATGGTTTTAAACAATCACAAAATGATCATTGTTTGATTACTCATGTTGGGACCCGATCTCGGAACCGGATCCCAACCGAAAAAAGACGAAAAACTGAAACGAAAGTACGGAGAATCGAAAACGCAACACGAAAGTATCAAATCGGATCGGATACGAATCTGCGAATGTTTAAGGAGCCAAAGACAACTAAAGGTTCGGAAACAAGGAAGGCGAAGGATCGTGAATCAGAATACAAATCGAATCGAATCGGAAAACGAATGTCCGACATCCGGCAATGAAGATTGATCGAAAAACTATGCGAGTAGAGTTGGAAACCCTAAGACTAAGCTGAAAATCTCAATATAATTTTTCTTTTTTTTAATCCATCAAAACCATATAATTTCCTTATTCGAAAATTTTATCCTCATTCAATCTTATATAAAACACTTAATTTCCCAAACGGAAAATCATTCTCAATCAATACTCAATTCATAAATTTCGTCTTAATCAAATCATACATATCCCAAAATTTCATCTATAAATCAAATTCTTATCTCATTTATAACAAAACCTATTCAAATTCTTACTTTGCCATAACCCGATTTTATCAAAAATCGGGCAGCATAACGGCTGTATTTTGAACAGCCCAAAAATCTGCAAATGTTCAAAATACACTTCTAAAATGTTCAAACACAACTCATATGCTGTTTGTATTTTGATATCAAATATTAATACAATTTGGTATCTCGTAAATAAATAAAAATTATGATTATTAATGAAAAACCTTAAACAAAATAAATTAAAATTAAAATTAAAATAAGAATTGAAAGTAAGGATGAGAATAATTGAAAATTCGAATTAGGAGTTTTTGGTATATGTAATCAGTAAAAATGAGATTAAACATATTAATAATCATGTTTGTATTTTGATATCAAATATTAGGAATTATTATGAGAAGTTTTATTATTTAAATTATTTCATATACAATAAATCAAAGTTTGTATTTTATAAATAAACAATTAAATTTATTTTCAATAATAAATTATTAAATTTTAAATAACTTAAATAATTTTTATGATAAGAATAAAATTAAATAACTAAAAAATTGTTTTATTTAATATAACATCAGCATAATAAAAAAGAATAATTATTAAATTAAATATAAAAGATGGCAATATATATTTTTGATAATAATATTATGATAAAAATGAATTAATTATTGACGATATCTATATAATATGTTAACAATATCTTGGTAATATTATATTAATTTAAATTAATTTAAATGTTATCATTTTCTATTTTATCTATTCTTACTAATCAAACGAGCAAAAACTAAAGAATAAATAGTCGCTTTCCTTTTCTCACTTCATTCATTGATTGCCACAATGGATATCAGATCTCTCGATTATATTAGGATATTAATAACTTTTTGACACACCTAATTCATCTTTGAACGTGTAAAACTTCGTTGAGATGAGAATGCTTCTATGTTTTTTTTTTGGCAATCAAAGATGAAAACTAGGGGCCATTATAGCCCCGAGGAAACAAAACACCTCTAAGGTCTGCGTCAAGCACCCGAACTAACTCCGGTGGTGGACTAACCAAGATCTCGTAATCATCATCCATGCTACAAATAGCCTTGGCCAAGAAATCAGCACAGAAGTTACCTTCGTTGAAAGTGTGATGAAGTAAATAGACCCACGGTCTACCAAGCAACTCTCTTATGTCACTACAAGAAAAGGAGGTCTTTTGCGTCGTTATTTAAACGTCGGTAAAGGAAAATTGCCGTCGTAGAACACTATCTGCGACGTCAATGCAAACGTCGCAAACAACGTCGTGCAAGGTAGGGTAAGTATTGGTGATCTACGACGTCTGTTGGAACACGTCGTTGAAGGGTCAGATATTCTTCGACGTTTATAAAGACGTGGGGAAAGGCTATCACAATTTGCGACGTCTGAAATAGACGTCACAGATGGAAATGATTTAACGACGTATGTAGGACGTCGTGGAAAAGTATCATTTTACGACGTCTATGAAGACGTCCGTGAATGTGAGCATATCTTACGACGTTATAAGGAAACGTCGATAAATGGTTGTTAATGTCGACGTTTGGAAGACGTCGTAAAACATTGCCTTTCTACGACGTCTCCTTGTATAGACGTCGTAAATTGGTTAATAATTAAAAATGTAAATAAATTGATTTAAACTATATTTGCAAAATTAATGGTTAATCAATTTGAATTAATAAATTTGTAAATTTCAATTTCCGAATAAATATTGAATTTAATAAATATGAATTATAATTAATTTTTTAATTTACATTAGTTTAATAAATTTTTGCAAATTTAATATTTATCAAATTTGTAAATTATTAATTTTTTAATTTACATATGTTTTATAATATTTAGAATGTTTATGAATAAATTTATTTAACAATTTATCAATTTTTGAATATATCATTAATTATAATAATTGTTAATGTATAATAAGAATTGAATACATGCAAAAGAACAACTTATTGTTTAATTGCAATTCACAAACATGTCATAATACGATAATTAAAATAAAGTAAACGTCAAGAAGAACAACATGTTTAGTCTAAACGAACATTATGTGTAGAAGATAAAAGTTCCAAGAGCTTATTTTGTTGTTCGGCTTGGGAAGTGAATCGATCCTGCATTTCTTTAAATTGTTTAGTCAAGTCATCGACTTGAGACTGTAACTCCTTATTAGCCCTCTTTGACTCCTCTAATTCGTCTCGAAGTCTCTTTCTGCCCGAAGTTTTCCCTTGTGGTCGAGGCCCAATTCCCATGCCAACAATGTAATCTGATCTTGTGCCCAAGACTTTGTCGCACACTTCATCCACTGTCATCGGATGACCTTGTTCTATTGAATGTGTCATTTCATGACA
>JANZLH020000077.1:1557156-1567167 GCA_026770325.2 Erythroxylum fimbriatum
TTAAAAAATCAAATTTAATTATTGAACAAATTAAATTATTCATAATTTTTACTAATAATTAATTTTTAATTAAATATATAATACTAAGAGAACCATTCATAATTCTTATCATTAAATAATTAAATAATATATTTAGTTGATAGTAAATCATATTATAAAAAAGTAAAAACATTAAAAAATCACTTTTATAGTTTTTATAAATTTTGAAAACTGAAAAAACTCAATCAAAAATTAAAAATTCAAACAAATAGATTTTTTTGCTAAATTTAAAAATAAAAATAAAAATAAACAACCCTTAATAATCATTAAAAAATATTTAATAATGCTCAAGATAAAAGCCTTACAGACAGTAGAGGATTGACAATTTTCAGAATTTAAAAGATAAATCAAAAACATTCAATCGCATTCACCAGATGATTCTATGTTCAACGCAACGTTGCTCCATTTTATCAACCATATTGGAATGTGTTGAAAGCTGGGAAAAGAAAACTATGACATCACAGTTTCCAAAGCAGCAGTTATTTTCCTTTCTATTGAAATTGGAGTAGGGCCTGAAACACCAAAAAAACAAAGAAGACTGCTACAGATAACAAACTTTATACTGTTTTGTCAAGACCCCCTAAAGATTAAAACACATTACATGTATTTTCATGCAACTTATTGTCAAGCCAATCAGAATAAAAAGATAAGCAAAATATAGTCATAACTACGGTTGAGAGTATAACCTTTTGCTCAGACTGATAGGTTCATTTGATCACTCCATGATGGGGACTTGACTTAGAAAAAGGAAGAGGTTAAAATTATGAAAAGCACTAAACCCATTTCGACCACATCTTCACTGAATTCCTCAAAACTTAACGGCTTTGTGTTACGTGAAGATGTGGTAACCTGAGCACCTGAACATGCCGCCTGAACTCCCTTTAACACAACTTTCCAAGTGTCCCTAACTCATTCGACAAAACCTAAAGACATAAACCAGAGTCTAGGCTCCCTCTTCTTTTCGCTATCAAGTTCCAAATATCTGTGGATGAGTCTAACTTGGGATGTGGTAGATGAGACACGATACAATGGATCAAACCTTAAAAACCTTCTCGAATCAGGTCTACTACAATAATGATAGTGTCTTATCTGATGTTCAAATTTTTTAATCTTCGATACCTAATTTTAAATTTTCCAGACGTAGACAAATGGTGGAGTTTTTTAACAAGCTTACTTTTCTGAAGATGATCCAATCAAATAATGGCTTCAGTCATTTGCTGGTAGAAACTTGAACTCAGTGCTACAGTTTCCCAAAGGGACTAAGAAACTTGTATCCAACTTCACAAACAGTGTCGAAGTCCAATGGTCTTCAATTGGTGAACAACCCGGCCATATGGCATCAGAGACATGTCCCTTCTAAAGCAAACACCTCTTCAAAGCTTTGTCTATATATTATTGTACACATTTGTTCCTTTCTCTTCCCAAAGAAACCCGATAATCTCCCATCTTCAAGATTTTCCTGGATTTTCTCGTGCTCTCTCCAATCACCATCCCTTTCTTGGTTCAACTTTCTATTGACCGTAACATACATCACAAGCAAGTTCCACTACTGTTATGGGACTGATGGCTCCATCAAGAAACCTACCAATTTGCCTCAAAGTTGCAATATTTGTTGCTTTCATCGCTCCCCTCATCACAATTTCACATCCGAAATCAGGTAAAACAGAATAAAAGAACGTATTTGAACAAGAAACTGTTATAACTCCTAAATATTCAGTGAAATCGAATTATTCAAACTGGGTTGTCTCTCTCACCATGGAGCTTTTTTTGTCATATCTTTTCTTCTTGATATATAAGAACTACCCTCCATGCCAGCTTTGTGGAGATTTCAAGTTGTTCTTTGGAAATTGTTATCTTTTCTTCTTTCTCTAAGCATTAGTATGTTGATTTCGTTTTGTCTTCTTCCTATCAGTTCATAGCTCACTGTCTTCAAGCAACAGTGAAATCTTGCAGCAAAGGAAAAGAACGGTTTTGGGTTCAAGACCACCAAATTGTGTAAACAAGTGCATGAATTGCCAGCCTTGCTTGGCTGCACTCGTCGTCACTTCTCGTCATAAAAAGGGCTTCTCTTTAGAAGGATCAGGTCATGGAGATGATGATAGTTATTATCTTCTGTTATGGAAATGCAGATGTGGAAATAAGCTCTATCAGCCTTAATATCTATATATACCGGTCCAATTTCTGTTTATAGGTATCAGTCTTCTGATGTAGGTTTTAGCAGAAACTTCCCATGTAGTGTCTTCTCTTTTCCGTGGATTTGCTTTAGTCCTGTAAGCAATAATAATAGCATGAGAGCTTAATCATTAGCTGTGACATATTTTTTTCTGCTTTGCTGTCATATTTACTGGTTTTTAATGCTCAGAAGTCATGGCTTCAGTCTCGTAGAGGTTTATAATATGCATATATCAAAATGTGACAAGACTCTTCTCTGTCACTCTTGTACAAAATAACATTTTTTATCAGATGCAACCAAACCAAACATGGAAATATCAAGTTCCCATCCCATCACTTGTTGATGTTTCCAGGACAGTGATAATACATGGAAACAGTGACCTTTTTGGACAAGACATGGTAAGTGTTATATTTGGCGCAAACATGTAAGGTGGACGGATTAAAAACTTGAAATTATGAAGTACCTGCATCCTTCTTTTAGTTTTTACACATTCAGGATTCGCTTGTGTCCACTGGTAAACTCATGAGCTTCATTCTTTATATCAATTCCCTGTTTCAGGCGTAGGTTTCCAAGGATTAAGAGATGACAATAGATCCGGCTCGACATTTTTTTCACGGTTCAAGTAACAAACTGTTCTAGAATTGAGATTTTAGTGGTACTGTCTAATATCTTCTTGCAAGATTAAAAGAATTGGAACACATGAAATGAAATAACAAGGGGCCCGTCTAGTTCTGGAAAATGGGTTTTCCATTTTTGTAAGAATGAGAATTTACTAATTTAGATATAATTGAATCCCACGGAAAACTAGAGGGAGAAAGACACAAAGAAGTTGGATTCATAAAGTATCAATTAGTTTATAATTATATTACTATGCATTGTTGTAATAATTTAAAGAGATAATAGATTAATCAAAATGTCTAATTTTAAATTTTATTAAATGAACTAATATTGAAAATTGAAATAATAAATATCTATTTATAACATCAAAATCATTTTTGTAAATATAAACAGTCAATAATTAAAATATATGCCAATTAAATATCTATAACTACAATATTAAAATTATATGTAACTAATATCAAAATATTCTTAATTCTTAATTCCTTTAATTATTTTCAAATTAGTACAATAAATATCATATAATATTTTTATTTATAAAATAAAAATATTTGTAAATATTAAAGAAAGTGCTAAAATGATATATTTAGTAATTTTCACAACAACAATAACAATAACGCCCAGTTGAAATCTCTCTTAAACGTGGAGTTAAGAGAGGTCTAATAGTACGCAATCTTATCCCTAACCAGAGTTATATTTAATAATTTTAAATATTTATATATTTTTTTCATAACCTTTTACAATAAATTCACATGTATGATAATATTTGTATTAGGCGATGAAAATAAAATAACATGTATGAAAATATTATTGATTCTTAATGTTACTGTTATTTAAGGCATTCATTTATGATATATTATGAAAAAAACTGTTGGACCAATGGCGGTTGACAAATTAAATTCCTTTATGTTTTGATAATAATAAAATGTATAGAATTGGTTAAGAAATCTATTGCAGGTGCTTTGGATTGAAAGAAATCTAGAAGACATTATAAATCATTGAGAAATCAAGAAGGAAACAATCTTCAACATAATTGAGACATTAAAAATGAAGATTATAGGAGATTTAATTAAATGTATCCGTTGGAGGTAGCAACAAGTCGACTTACACTGCACAAGTCGACTTATCAAAGAGCGGAGATGAAAAACGTTGTTACAAGTTGACTTACAGGTACATACAAGTCGACTTACAGGTACAGACAAGTCGACCTACACTGCACAAGTCGACTTATCGAAGAGCGGAGAAGTTTTTACGAAAAATGTTGTTGCAAGTCGACTTATACTGCACAAGTTGACTTATGAAGATTGACAAGTCGACTTACACACCACGACAAGTCGACTTACAAGTATAGCTGGACAAGATTTATCCGAATCATTCACAAATGGAAAGGAGAAAGTTAAGCAACGTCCATAAGAAATCATGCAACGGCTAGTTAAGGATTTACAACGTCTATAATCATCTCTAGACTCCAGATAAATAGTGATTCATCAAGGGATCAATGAGAGAGGTCCAAAAAGCAAAAGCATACAACTATTGTTACTGATTTGCTCTTATTTGCTCTTAGCTAGTTCCAGATATATATTGAGCATTATTCCATTATCTTTATCTTGCTGTTATTGTGAGTTGAGTGATTAGAGGAAAATCACTTGTGTGGTTGGATTTGAGCCGGAAATAATTTTTTAACCAATTCTATATATTTTATTATTATCAAAACATAAGTAGGATTTTATTTGTCAACCACCATTGGTCCAACAAACGAACTGTGCGTTTGGAGATTATTAAGGGTTAAAAATTAAAACTTACATACAACCAAACCCTAATCAGTTGTTTTGTTTCTAAATAAATACCATAGAAGATTAGGGCATTAATTTTTTATAAAGATGATCAGGAAGGAAAATATAATGAGGTGATAGTGCTAAAAAGAAGTTAGGAAAGGATCTCGGGGGTGTGTATAAGGACAAAAGATGAAAAAAATTAGAAGTTGGTGAAATTATTTCAGGCCATGATCGTGGCTTGCGGCAGGGTAAATCCGTCTACGCGATTTCCAGTTGAAATTTTTAACATTTTACCCTTCCTTCACCTATGTATTCATTTCCTACTTCACTTTTTCTCTCACTTTCATTTTAACTTTATCTCTCTAAGTTTAGAACCTCCAAATGCTCTCACTTCTCTCTAACTAACTTTCAAATTTCTACTTTATTCCAAATTCCATCTGCTTGCAGGCCATTATGCCACACATTAAGCAGTCAACGAAGAGCAACCAATCATTGGGAAGAAATCAAGTCTCGGGCAGAGGGCGAAGGAATAGAAGCGTAGATTTCAGAGCACCCTTCCCAATCTACACAGAGGAGGAAGGTATTTGATTCAATCCCTTCATGTTATATAGATAGTAGTCCCTAAATACTTTGATTTTGATACACTTGATAGGTTAGAATTGCTAGATAGGGTCGAGAATTTAGCAAAAAGACTTCAACGGAGTAAGTTTATACACTTTCAATATCCTATATACTAGGAGCTTACCTTCAAATTCTTCACTTCCCTTCATTTCGAACCTAGTAACCCTAAGGAAATGTGGTTTTGGTTGCGGTTATAACCTTATGAGCTAAGCATTGAAATCATATGTGATATTTGTCGTTTCCTTGAATCTTCCATTGTCGATCAGCATGATGATTTTTGTGCTTCTCACTATATGAATCCATGTGCACTTTTTGTTATATAAATTCATGTGTCAAATGGTTTTTGACAAATCAAAAACCAACAAGTGCTCAACGAATGAACTTGTTTTGTTGTGGTGTATGGATCACAACATCTCAGTGTGCACGTCCACATATGTACTGAATGCTATTGTTGTGACTCTACGTATACAACAATTTGGGTATAAGGTACTTGGTTTTCACCATTGCTGAATACTATGGTATGGATTATAGTGATATAACCGACTATCTCCCTGATTTTCTAAATCACTTCACTTGTGGCATGCTGAAATCCTTAAGTCCCATAACATGGAACTCTGGGACATCAGCCAAAAGACTCATATGATGATCAGGGCCAGTCAAGCGAGTTTTAGCAGAATGCCACCTCAGCAAACAGAAGAAGACTCGACTAGCGAGGAGTCCGAAGAGGAAGAAGACACAGAAGAACCTGGTTGGAAGAAAGTGCTCGATACAATCTCCTCCAACACCAAAGCAATTACTGACACACTTGCTGGGAACTCTAGAAGGATGAAGGAGATGGCTTGCAAATAACGATGACAGAGCTGGGATAAATGTCATATTCATCGATACTTCAAGGCTTAAGGCATACAACTTCTACCTCCGACACCATCCCCGCCTCCATCACCATAAGGTTTTTTTAAAACCCTTTTTCTTTTAACTTTATCTTTTGTTTTGTCTTATTTTATGTTACTTCTCTCCATGTATGTTTGTTTGTCTCCTTCTCACATTAAGGACAATATGTTATTCAAGTGTGGGGAGGCTTGTGTGTTTTGCTTTGAGTGTGAATTTCGCATGCTATTATGTTAGTGTGTTTAGGTTGCATATTGTGATTGTGTGAATGTATCGATGACTTAGTTGGATTGAAATTAATTTAATTTTGAACATAATATATTAGGTTGTGAAGATTCATTAGCTCGCTAAATTAGTGATCTGGATTCTTTGGCTAAAATATGCAAGTTAATTAGGATTTAGCGTTAGTTTATCACCTTATAGTTGTTACGTTCATTCATAATTTTAAGCCTTTCGACTAAGTAGCTTGGCTAGTTTTTTTTCACAAAAACGAGTAGCTAAAGTAACAAGGTAGACATTAAATAAATGATAATAATAATAAATGTGTGTTTGTAAATTTTAAATAAATAATTATTCTGCTGGCTTTCGGGCTATGATAGACCTAGTAATCAGTTGAGAATGTGATATAGCCGAGTAACCGGATCGACACGCATCACAAATGTGTGCCTTTGCGTCAAAAGGCTATAATGACGTTCCAACTAAGAAACTTAATAAAAACATAACTTAGTCGAGTAACCGGATCAACATTCATCACCAATGTTTGCCTCCGTGTAAAAAGCCTAGGTCCATGTCCACAAAAAGTAGTTTAAAAAATTGTATGTTGTAATAAAAACCTACCGAACTTGTAAGTAGCTTAACTTTTCATGAAAACATACTTAGGATTATTTACAAATTTTGAATGACCAAATAATTATTAATATGTGTGTACAATTGAAAAAGGTCAATAAACTTGACATTTAAGTTTTGATTAATATGTATATGTAGTCTAGTGCTCCTAGACTTAGATTTTGCATGTTAATGATTTCAAACAACTTGAATGATTGTGTTTAAAGTTAAATTTATTTCATGAAGTTAAAGCCATTGCCTCATTGTTGCATTGTTGCATTGTGTGCTTTGTGATTTTATGTTGTTGTTTTTTTGCTCGAGGGCAAGCAAATGTTTAAGTGTGAGGATGTTGATAAGTGTAAATTGCATCGTATTTTAAGGCATAGTTTGATATATGTTCGCCATTAATTCAATCATTTAGTATGTGTTTAGGCTAAAATTGTGTTAGTTTGTGATTTATTTATGTTTTAAGTGTTTTAAGGGTTAGTACAAGTTTTTGAGCTTAAATATTGAGATACCTTGATGTGATTGCTAGTCTTTTAGGGTCAACATCGAAGAACGAAGGAGTTTTGAAGACATTCAGGCCAAACAACTGCCTACGATCGTGGCTATCTTGACAAAAGCTCCAAGTTTGGCCCATGATCATGGCCTGCATGCCACGATCATGACAGAAGCTTAAGGAATGGCCCAAGATCGTGGGTTGCATACCACGATCGTGACAAAAGTTCAAGGAACGGGCCACGGTTGTGGCCTGCATCAGGCAGACACATATACGCTCTATTTCAAGAGATTTTTTGGACCTTTCAGACCTTGGAAAAACCCTAGGTTTACCTAAAATATAAAGAAACATAAAATGAACAAAAAGAGGCAGAGAAAAGAGAGTTTCCAGCAGCCACCATTATAACCCTAAAGTGAGAATACCGAGAGAGAGAAAGAGACGAAGGAAGAGAAAAAAGAGGAAGACGAAGCTGACTCGACGTGCTTCTTAGATTAGGAGGTTTTCTGACATCGTTACCTTCCATCGTCTATTCTAAGTTGTATTTCCTTTTCATTTCGATTTTATTGATGTATATAATTGAGATGGATAGTATGATGATAAGATTTGGAATATTGATGATGTTCTAAACTCTCCTTCTAGATTTTATTTTGATTTAATAAAATTTAGTTGATTGTGTTATTTGAATGAATGTCGTGATTTAGTAACATTATTGCATAATTCGGTAATAAACTGAGAGAGTGAACCAAATGAAAAATGATTAAATCAAATTAATGAGAGTTAGGCGATTTAATAGAAAACGTAATAAATTATATTGGTAATTGCGCGAAGAGCGGTCTCGTGTGATCTTCCAATAGTTTATTAGAGTGCTTCAGATCTAATTAGGTTTTGGGTAATTTGTGAATTGAGAGATTGCAATTTCCATAATATGATTAGTGTTTATAATTTAGGGTTTAATGATTATAACTCGAGAGAGAGTAATCAGCCTTAGGACAGTCTAGAACTGACACTCCTTTGACACATAATCGACTAGGGTAGTATTAATGATAAGTAAAATTTCCTTTTTCATAAATTGTTAAATTCCTTAGGTTGATTTCTATTGTGATTGCATATTGCCCAATTGTTAATTCTTTCGTGTTTAATTTTTGATTTAAGTGGTTAAATTATGTTCCCATGATTACTTTCCTTGTATTGTTTATTTTGAGTTTTATATATTATTGGCCTTAGATTTTAGGATTAGATTAGTCTCCTTCCTTATAGGACCGACACCTCTTATAATACAGACACGACCCGTGTATTTTCAGTATTTGAGAGCTTATAAATTTAAAGCTCGAACGACACGATCAAAGGCGTTGCAGGCCTAGGGAGAGAATATACCTTGGTTCAACCTTTTATGGAAGCACTCACTAAATCAAAGGCCTTAATATTTACCTAGTTGGTTATTAAGAATAGGTTTCTTACTAAGAGTAGACTGTTTGGCTCGTATGACCCTATCTATGTGTTGTGCAAAGCAACTGAAGATGATAGGGAATACTTATTCTTTCAATGCAGATACTCAAAAATTGTCAGAGCATAATATTACATTTGCTAGTTGATTACTATTCTTCTTACAATTGGCTATCTACTCTTAATTGGATCACTCGTACTGCTAATCAAAAGGTGCAAGATGGAGCTATGTATAAAGCATCCTTTACAACAAGTATTTACCCCTATGGAAAGAAAGAAACAAGAAAATCTACAAGGGTGAAGAAGTAAGCAAGGACCACTTAGCTGAAGACATCATCAATCGAATTAGAAGCATTATGATAGTTAAATTTGATCATCATGTGCTATTTATAGTAATGAAAACTAGAAGGAATTTGCAACTCCTGTTATTATATTTCATATGTTCTTGTAATATTTATATTTTGTAAACTCATTGTAATGCCGAGATAGCTTTGCTATAGTTAATAATAATCTTTATTCAATTTTTGAAAAAAAGTTACTAATTATATGAGGCTACCACTGATTTCTATATTTACTTTATACAATGCAATGAAAATTCATTACTTATTATGAAATTTCTTTTCTTTATCGTGTAAGTTCCTCTTTAATAATAGTAAAATGGGCTTGAGAATTATCCTTATTTCAACATATTCTAGAATTTATTTTGCTCAATTTGGTCAGTCAAACATCACACCATTAGTTTATGCAGTATGAATCTTGATAAAATTACAAAAGGAAACGCAGGAGGGATAATATTGCCAAACTATAGCTAAACTGCAGTCCTCTGGATTTTTTTTTACATAGAAACTTAGGGGGTGTTTGTTTCTATTTTTATTTTTGGTTTTCTGTTTTTGTTTTCAAATTTGGAAAAAAATCTTGTTTGTTTGAATTTTAGTTTTAGTTTTTGGTTTTGGTTTCTTCCGGTTTTCAAAAATTATGAAAACCATAAAAAGTAGTTTTTGTTTCATGTTTTTTTTCATAATCTGATTTACTATCATTTAAATATATATTACGTAATTTTTAATTTTTAATTAAAATTATAAATAATTTAATTCAACATTATATTTATATATTTAATAAATTAAAATTAA
>JANZLH020000077.1:1580328-1593216 GCA_026770325.2 Erythroxylum fimbriatum
GAACTTGGTGATGTCTCTTTTTTTGTTAGGTTTCCCAGATTTTGTGATTAGGGCCTTGCATAAAATTTGTAATTTTTTGTAGAGGTGTTCTCTTGATATATCTTTCTAGCTTTTTCGTGGTGGTAGTTTTCATACCATGTTGTACCTAATTAATGTTGTTAAGATTATGCAAAGTTAGTCCAATTATAATCTCCTTGATAACAAGGAGATTCTCATTCACTGTTAGAGATGAGGAATCTATTTTGGGAATAGTGCTACTTGCTTCAGGATGAAGGGAGAACAGTTTTTCTACGACTCCCGTGTTATATCCCATGCTTTTACTCTGATAATGGATCCTTTTGACATCTTGAAGGATCTTACTAGTTTTCTTTCTGTGAGTTATTTTTGTGAGTTTGTTTCAGACTTTTGAATAAAACAATTATGCATAATACTTCTCCATTTTTTATATGTTGTGAATGCACTGGTTCAAGTAGTCAAGTGAGGAAGAGAACATTTAATTTTGAGGGAGTGAAACTTTTACAAGTGGTTTATATGCTCAAATGTTTGGAGCCCTAGATAGAGTAAAACTATTTGCTTTAATTCAGGTCTGTAAGAAAGAAGAAAAGTTTTCTCTGGTATTCTAATTTTCCAAATTTCTTGTTAATGAAGTTTTTTTTTGGGCAACTAATAAATATTTTATTGTATGGAATACTGTCCCTGACATGTGTAGGATATCATTTATTTCCAGCTTTATCTATTTGTCGTAAATGCCATCTGAATTATCTGTTTAAACTTTTTTTTTTGGATGTTCCAAAATAAAAAAGTAGAAGTTTTTTCCAATACAAATCATTGATTCATCCCCTTTCTTGCATCAACTAGTTCCATCTATATTTACTTTTTCAAAAGCTTAAAGGGATAGTCACAAAGCTGGCTTCTTAATGTAAAGCCCTAATTAAGTATATCATACATTTATTTTCACAAAAAAAAAAAGTATACCATACATTTGCATCTTGTTTCCTTAGGTTATTGGTAGATTTATCACATACTACTTTCGTGTTGCTAAGATAGTTAATGATAGATTAGCTTTGGGGTTCATCATGTGTCATTGATATGTCATTCGATTGGTCTTCTGCATTTCAACCAAAATCTAAATATTTGTTTGCTGCTATTGTTGGTGTTGGTTTCACGCATTTGTTGAATTTTACCATCTTTATAGGATGATATCTTTTTGCGTATTCATTCAATAGTTGATAAGCAGTATATTATAAAACATTAGTGTTTTAGGCGGGTTTGTCTTCTGATTTTTCTAGAAGTACAGATTGTTTTGCAGATTTTCCACTTTGTTTTATTGACTTACTGCAGTGTCTATTGATGCCATTTTTACAGCAAGGCCCATAATTTTGTTGATAACTTTATACTACTTGTAACTTCATACTTGTCATCTTTCTCTCTGTAAATGGTGTACACTTTTGTGTTTTGATTCCTGAGTTTGGTTTCAGTATTTGTGGTGAAGAAATTGGAAAAAATGAGTATCTGTCTGTTTTTTCTGTGTTGTTGTACAAGTTCCAACTAATTTTTAGCTTTCGAATTCCTTGCCCTATTCTCAAGCTTTCCCCTCTTGCTTTTCTGGTAACTATCACAAGCTGTGGTTGTAAAATTGTACATCTTGAATCATAACTGGTCCTTTTGATTTTTGCAACGAATTGCAGTTTTCTTTTTTATGGGATTTAACTATTCCTGTCATTCCTCCTATTCCCTAACCTTTGGATTGTTTAGTCACAGTATGTTTGCTATTGTTTTTCATTCTCTTCTTACCCCTAATGGTCTCCACTGTTTGTTGAATCCATATTTTCTGTTAGTCTTTTGCCTCAATGAGTTTTGTAGCATAAAAAAGGTGATTTCTTATGTTCAAAGTAGGTGGTGCAGTGAGGCTTTATAGGTGGAGTTGATTATTACTTCATTACTTCCATTATTGCCGACCATGATTATGGAATATACCTTTTTAATTTGTTGTCAATAACTTTAAGAGAACTTTGTAGGTACAACACATTTGGCAGACATTGAAGACATTCGAGTTAATATACTAAATTCCTTCACCTTGCATTGTATATCAGAAATTATCTGAATCCATAATTGTAGAATAAGTATGCGAGTTTGCTCCTGAAAAGTATAATTTAGACACGCCATATAGTGAATGCCTGAATGGAAGAGATTGCGATGATAGTTTCCATCTCTTTTCTAATTTATCGAGACTTTGTCCTACAATGTTAAGCTAGCACAGCCCTATATTTTCCTGATGCATTTGGGATTTTACTACTTTAAGTACATCTGAAGTGCTCAGGGAGGAGTCAAACCGTAGTTGATAAGGAAGGGACTTTCAGTGAAAGGTTCCATCTCCCATCTAGCTCTATTGCCTTATTTTATTGGTTATTCAGTTACATGAAGTTCTTTATGCTTCAATAAATTGTGTATGATTCTCACAAACACAGGCTTCAATAGATTGTGTATGATTCAATAAATTGTGTGGTTACTATGCATAGTTCTCATTGTCTGACACATTTATCCATCTGTACTTTGCAGTTCTATCCTAAGAGAGGAGGGACGCCAAGGAAGAGTGAAATTACATTCATAGCTCCAACTGGTGAAGAAATTAATACCAGGAAACAATTGGAGCAATACCTGAAAGCTCATCCTGGAAATCCACCAATCTCAGAGTTTGATTGGGGTACGGGTGAGACCCCAAGGAGATCAGCAAGAATCAGTCAGAAGGCAAAGACCACTCCGACACCAGAAAAGGAGCCAGCGAAGAAGCGTTCCCGGAAATCATCTGGCTCAAAGAAGGAGAATAAGGAGACGGAATCTGCTCCTGAAGAATCTGAGGGTGAGAAAGATATAAAAATGAAAGATGCTGAGGGAACTCTGAAACAAAATGCAGAGGCTGAGAAAGGAGAAGATAAGGAACCTGATGAAGGGAAGGAAAACGAAGATGCCACCAAGGAAAAAACTTCTAGTGAAGAAGTTAAGAAGGATTCAGAGATCACTGAGGATGTTGCTCGAGGAAAGGGTGCAGAAGATACTGAAGTCAAAGGTGATGCAATGGAAGTTGAAAAGCAAGAAAATACTGAAGCAGAACTGAAGGACAAACCAGCTGAAGAAACCAACTCAGGTGGAGTCGCTGAGAATGGAAATAAGAAGGATGAAGACTTGGTCGGTGAGGTGCCACAAACTGAGGCAGAGAAGAACGCCCCAGATGGTGAAAAGAACATCCCAGGTACTGTGACTGTGGAAGAAAATGAGGGGACAGATAATAATTCTGACATCCGAGTTACTGTGACTGTGGAAGCAAATGAGGGACCAGATAAAAATAATTCAAACGGAAGTGTTGCGGCACCTGAGGAAGAGACCAAAGACAAACCTGAAGGCATAGATGGGCAAGCAAAGACTCTGGATGGAATTGCGGAAAATGGTAAGGTTAATCAAATTGGGCTAAGTGATGCTCCAAAGCATCCAGCTCGTCCTACCGTTAGCTGCTAATATCCTGTACTATTGTTCATGATCCATAGTGTTCTACCAACCATTTGGATTTCTTGGATAACTGTAGCTTTTAATCGTAGTTTTCACAGATAGATTCGATTGTATGCTAAATTTAATATGTGGAGGGAAGTTAGCCTGTCCTCCACTAGAGTTTAGGTTGTAGTAGCTTTGGCTTTTGTTGCATTGTGCAGGAGCTTAAGTCTCTTTTAACTCCAGAAATTTTCTGAAACGCCTGTTGTCAGTAACTAAGACTATTTATGTTCTTGTTCTGTTTAGCTTACCGTGTATTACCTGTGAACCTTGTGACGTTGAATGTCCACTTTACAGTCTGTGGTGTTTTATCTGACCATGATCTGGTACAAAGTCCAAAAGTGAAAAGACATTATTTCTTGAGCTGCGTTTGATTTCATAGGAGATTGCAGGGTTTAAGCTTCGTCAGTTCAAACCGAAAACCAGTCCGTAGGCAATGTCCTTAATGATCCTAAGAATCTTGTTTGGTTTATTCAGTCTCACGTCAGTTTCTTTAAGCTTTTCTATCTCATCAAACAAGAGAAAAAGATTTAAACAGAACCAGTGGAATGTCCAGAAAACAGCACTTTAATGAATTACTGAACTATCTGGATTCTGGAGGGTCCACCAACCGTCCAAAACTTTCCACATCAAGATTAAGCTGTTGATTACCTCTGCCCTCAATCCAGTACGCATCATTAATGCCTCTACCGCATCCATTATCTACCTTTCTTCCTAACTGAAGCTCATTATCCAAGTAAAGGATATATCAGAAAGACTTTATTCTTTTACAATTCATTCTTTTATAACAGTTGAAAGACTTCATATTTGGCCTTTCTCGACAGTGAAAATACCTTTGAGGAAGAGAAACCAGCGTGAAAAGAAGGGATAGAGGTAGCCTCATAACAATGTTAGGAAGAGTAAGCAAAAAGGTGAACTTTGAGAGTAAAGTAAAGAATCTAATACCAAGTCTCCTGAAAGTTATCTTTCTTCTTTGGACCAAGGTTAAGAATCTCTTTATAACTGATTTTAACAGAAGGCTAGGAATCTTTTTCCAATATTTCCTTGGAGGTGGTCTTAGTGGCATACCTCTGGAACAAGAATTGCATTATCATCCAAAGGGTTGATCCTTTTGACACTTTCGATTTACAAAAGACCGGAACATACTTCTTTTCTACAAACGGAATGCAGTTCCCTCGATAATCTGTCCACCAGACATATGGGTTTCTCTTCTTTCTTCCTCTGGCTCCTCCTCATCTTTTCGATCACTTCCTCAAATGGTATGCACTTCTTACCTTTCTCCTTGATTTTGATACTATGAAATGCTTATTGACATGCTTTATGTACATGACGCAGATAAGATTTCAGTCTGAGTTTATTGAGCTATACCTACGAGACTTGGTTCATTAGTTATTACGTAGACTAATCCATTAGTATTGTATTGTTGCTTTCCCTGCAGTTTTCGTAGTGCAGGGTTTCAAAGGTACATATGGTGTAAATTATGGTAGGATAGCAAATAATTTACCTTCACCAGAAAACGTGGCAAAACTCCTGAGAGCCTGCAAGATAAAGAATATAAGAATTTATGATGCTGATCATGAAGTCCTCAGGGCCTTTAAAGGGTCAGGTATTGAAATCATAGTTGGACTTCCGAATGAGTATCTGAAGGATATAAGTGTTGGTGAGGATCGTGCAATGAATTGGGTGAAAGAAAATGTGGAGCCATTCCTTCCTGGAACTAGTATCGTTGGAATCGCAGTGGGAAATGAGATCTTGGGGGGTACAGACATCGAGTTATGGGAGGCTCTGTTGCCTGCAGCAAAAAATGTTTATGCTGCACTGCGAAGATTAGGCTTAACCAAAACCATTCAGGTGTCTAGTCCACACTCAGAGGCTGTCTTCGCCAATTCATACCCACCTTCAGCGTGTACCTTCAGGGAAGATATTGCTCCATACATGAAGCCATTGTTGCAGTTCTTTTGGCAGATTGGTTCTCCATTTTATATTAATGCTTATCCTTTCCTGGCCTACAAGAATGATCCTGAGCACATTGACATTAACTATGCACTTTTCAAGAAAAATGCTGGGATTGTAGATACAAAGACTAATCTGCACTATGATAACATGTTCGAGGCTCAGGTTGATGCAGCTTATGCAGCTCTGGAGAAGGCTGGTTTTCCAAAGATGGAAGTCATAGTTTCTGAAACAGGTTGGGCTTCGCATGGAGACGAAAATGAGGCAGGTGCCACTTTACAGAATGCCAAGACTTACAACTATAATCTGCGTAAACGCCTGGCAAAAAAGAAGGGAACACCCTATAGGCCTAAGGTAGTGGCTAGAGCTTATGTGTTTGCATTGTTCAATGAGAATTCGAAGCCTGGTCCAACTTCTGAGAGGAACTTCGGGTTGTTTAAACCGGATGGAAGCATTGCATATGATATTGGGTTCCATGGACTTGCATCCTCCTCAGGATTTTCGTCTCGTCGTCCATTCAGAGTACGAGTTTTCTGATTACACCTTCCTTCATATGCTAATCTTTAAAGAATTAGAAGTAACCAATGTTCTGAAATCTTTTTGGTTTACAGGGTCCTGGGTCGCACCATTGGGCATCGTCTTCCTATTCATTACTCCTGACAAGTTGCCTGGCGGTTCTGCTACTAACTTTGGCTTCATAGTTGATTGGGATTAAAAAGTTTCTCATTCCCACGTTCTTGAATTAACCAAGTGTAGTTGTGACACATTGATTTACATACAAATGTATTTCCTATTCTTGAATCAATGATGACCATAAATTGCTAACGCCCTTTTCAAACATCTTCAGCAATTTATCATATATGCTCTTGTGAATGGGTGAGAAGATAATGAAAATGAACAATTTGTGATATTCGTACCTTTTCTTCCCTCTTGTTTTCACCTTTTTTCTGTTCAATACTTATTTTAGTGGAAATCAGGAGATTCCAATCCTGATCATAGACGGAGCTAGCAGGTGCACTGGGTCCCTTAAAATTTATAAAAATTAAATATTTTGATTTTTAATTAATATATATATATATACAAGGACAGAGTTATTTAGGTTCAGTGGTATACTGGGCTCTTCAAGATTTTAAAACTTAAATATTTGGGCCCTCCCATCTTAAATTCCTGGCTCCGTTACTGTACCTGATAAAGGTGAATATATCTAATAACAAATCAACCTCTAAGCATTCTAACTATATTTTCATTATAATTGCCATCAATTAATTGCAGTAATTAAGTATACACTTACTAATGCAATATTGAGACCCTAATTATAAACACAATCCTTAAACTTAAATTGCAATATCATATTATTATCTTTATAATCTAATGTGAAAACAAAAGGCTTTAATCAAATGACATACATAGAGTACTTTTGTGGGATTGCAATAATTAAGGACATACTTATGAATGCAGTATTATGACTCTAATTATAATTGTAATCTGCAATTTAAAACTTTGGTAATGTCATATTTTCTTTATAATCTGACGTGAAAGTTAGAAAATTATGTCAAGTTACAAATTACAAATTTTAATAAAAACCCTTTACTTAACGAATTTAAAGCAGTTTTTTAATGACAATTGCAAGTAATTTCTATTTTTAGAAAGGTAATTAGTGGGGTAAGGGGATTGAGTCAATAATGTCTTGATGAGCTCCAACGTGTTTGGTGGAGAACCCACTTGAGTTTCACTCGGTGAATGGATCCAGCCCTCAAGTCGCCACTTCTTCAACTTGACTTTGCTTCGTATCTCTAAGCCTAGAACGTGTCAAAGAAGCATTGAATGCTTGCAATAATATATTCAAACTTTCATCGGACTTGAAAGCTCTTTGCGCCTAATTTATGGACTTCTCAGACTTTCAGGTGCTAGAATTTTAACTTCTTGGGCAGCATTCTTATTACTCCCTCTTATTTATAATAAGTATCGTTTTAAATATACTTTAATTATTTAAAAATAAGTGTCATTCTTGACTTTGTATGCATGTTTATAATGTTACTTCCAAAATTAACCTTTAATTTCTCTCTCATCTTAATTACACAGATCACAATTTCAAGGCAATTTTATATGCAATTTCTCTCACATGCTAGTTATTGCAAATTACCTTTTCAATGCACTTCATGGGAGTATTAACAAGGGTATATCTATAATTTCATTAACTTTCTTAATAAGCGTGCATTTTTTCTAAAACGACACTTATTATGAATCGGAGGGAGTACTACAATTATCTCAATGATTACTTACCATCTGAGCATTCTTTTTTAAAACAATAGTGATTTATAAGTTTTTGTACGCACAACTGTTTTATTTTATTAAACAAATAGCTTACATACATAATTTTTCATGTTAAGTTTCTGAATTTAATAAGGAAATCTTTTTCTGTTCAAATATTGAAAAAAAGGCTAAAATTGTAGGGTTAATTCATTATAGACCCTGATAAAATCAAAAGGAAGTCCTCAAAGACTCTTAATGAAGGATAATAGATTACATCTTTGTCATGTAATCTTTAAAATTTACGAATCATAAAATAACATTTCCTGTTTAGTAGTCCTAAGAGCAAGAGAGAACCTGATTAAAGTCGTGACATACAATCATATAATAATTGTACCACGGCCGTATCTAATTGGACCCAATCAACTCTATTCATGCCTCCAGACGCCCCCTCCCACTTTATCCACTAGAGGACACTATGTCACCAAGTCATGTAGTCACAAGTAACATAAAACATCCGAAATGTAAAGAATCCAAGAAGCAGCCAAGCAACAAGAGAAGAGGGTGAGAACAAGAGGCAGATGACAAGAACTGTGGGTGTGGCTTTCATCTCAGTCATGGTGGCAGGGCTTTTGGGATGTGTAGCGGTGCAAACGGTGCATGTGGTCGGAGATAGCCTAGGCTGGGCCATCCCACAGGGTGGTGCAACTGAATACTTAAATTGGGCTAATGGAAAAACTTTTGCAATTAGAGACATCTTAATTGGAGTGAAATGCGTGATTATTGGCCTTCTACAAAAGATAAGTTTGTCTTATTTCTCTTTATATATCTTAATTGGAGTGAAATGCGTGATTATTGGCCTTCTACAAAGGATAAGTCTGTCTTATTTCTCTTCATATATTTTACATTAATTTTGTTTTTACATTTAATGACTCTTTTTTCTATTTATTTAGGAAAAGTGTGCGAAAGTTAAAATTAATAGAGTAAAAATGAAAACTTCTCACGATACCGACTCCAAATTATTTGTTGTCGTATGATAAGAATTTGTAAGTATAATGTTTAGAAGTCATTATTGTATTAGTTAATACAATATAAAAAATTAAGTTCCAATTTTTTTAAAATTTCATATAACAGAGTCAGATCACACTTTACAAGATGACACATTACAAGAAAGATGAAGACTGGTCGTCTGACGGGATGCAAAATAATTTTGTAAGTATAAAAATTTTAATTTTAGAGTTTATTTATGTAATACTAAGTAATAATATTTAAATTACATCTTGATTTTTTGTCTTAAATTGCACGAGAAGACACAGGAGTTATTACAGAGATCATTGTCTGACAGGAATGAGCCCGATGTGAATGACATTTGCAACAACATCCTTGGTATAAGATCAGGGTATATCAAAGGTCTTAGGTATAACCCTAAGCCAATTGGTTCATTATTGTCACGACCAGCTATATAATGACGTTTTAAGAGGAGAACCGATCGCTTGAGGCTTACTTACAATGTAACGAAGAAAATTTAGATCGTACTCTAGAAAAATTACAACATAATGAGCAAAAACTAGACTGTAGTAAAAGAGAGTTGACCAAGCTAAAAAAGATGATCAAACAAATACTTGAGTCACAGTATGTTAGTAGTAGTGGCAACTAGAAGTCTTAGTTTGTCGATAATTTTTTTCTTAAATTTTGTAATTAACATTTAATTACACGTTTTTGTATAAAATGTATTTCATATTGTAATTATGAAATATTTTATTTTTTATTATTTAAGCAATATGTCACCAACAATAATTACAAAATATGACTAACTTATAATTCAAACTATGTTAAAAACAATAACATGAAGCAAAAATCTTGTTAATAATTATAATTAAATATTAAATTGGTAACTGGGAAGGTAAATTAAAAATAAATATTCTTCACTAAAATTTTTTAGTTACAAATATAAAATCGTCACCAAATCTTTTTACTTACACCTTGCATAACGTCTCTAATAACATTTAGCTACGCTCTAATTTTCGTAGCTAAACATATTATGCTACGAAAATAAATCATCAGTAAATATTATTATCTATGCATACATTAACGAAACTAATTACCTTTACCTACCAAACTTAAACGTGATAATAAGTGATCTGCAACTATTTCTTCTCTAGTTGCCTATTTTTATTAGCGACGAAGGGATGATCTTAGCAAAATCTTTTGGGTGATGATTTCTTTCAAACGTTGCAGATAATTTTTAGCTACTGGACTTTTGCGACCATTTATTCGACGATTTTTTTCGTCGTTAAATACTTTTTGCAAAAAATTTGATCTAATGTGAATGTAAACAAAAAAAAATCAAACTAGACTTGTAGAATTTTAATCAAATGACCCTTTATTTACGGAATTGTCTTGGTAGCTACGACTGTATGACAATTGCAAGTCTTGTTATCAAAGAAAGATAATTAGTGGGGTAATGGGATTGAGTCAATAATATCTTGATCAGCTCTAACGTGTTTGGTAGAAAACCCATTTGAGTTTCACTTGGTCAATGGATCCAGCTCTCAAGCCATCACCGCTTCGATTAGACCTTGCTAGCTTCTCATTTCTAAGCCTGGAAAGTGTCAAAGGATTGAAAAGGCATCGCACAAGGAAGAAACTTCTTTCGACTTTTGGTCTGAACCATCAATACGTTCAAACTTCAACCGAAACTTGGAAGTTTGCTTGGAAGCCCTCAGAGTCTGACTTGTAGACTTTTGAGACTTTCCATTGGTAGAAATTTGCCTTGTTCGGCAATATTCCCTTCACAACGTCTTGAAAGGGATGGGTTTATAATGCTATTCACTTTGCAAAGATTGACAGAGAGATGTCAATTATATATATGCAGCCTTTTTTTATATTTATATTTTATAAAGAGACATGCGACCTTTTGATCATAAATGAGTAATATTACTAATTAATTTTTATAAATCCTGATAAATCAAGAAGATATTCCTCAAAACTTTTTAAATAAAAAATAATATAATACTATTTTTTGTAATATTTAAGATTTATACATTTCCTGTTTATGAATTAATGTTAAAGCTAAACATCATAAGTTGCGACTATTACCAAGTGATGAAGATACTTGCACTTTAGGTTTTGCCCACAAGAAACGTTTCATTAGTTTCTACATCCAAAATTTCCTCTTTGGCAATTATGCCTTCAATTCAAATCTCCGTAACTATCGCAAGACCGGCGTTGATTCTTTGCTTGCCCCTGTGGTACACTACTTGGTCCTCCATGACCGTATCTAATTGGACCCAGTCAACTCTATTCATGCCTTCATAACTATATATAAGAGGACACTATGTCATTCAAGTCATGCAGTCACAAGTAACATAAAAAATCCAAAAGACAGAGAATTAATCCAAGAAGCAACCAAGCACCAAGAGAAGAGGATAAGAACAAGAGGGATGGCAAGAGTCATGGGTATAGCTTTCATCTCAGTCATGGTGGCAGGCCTTTTGGGATGCGCCGTGGCCAAAACGGTGCATGTGGTCGGAGATAGCCAAGGGTGGACCGTCCCACAAGGTGGTGCAACTGTATACTCAAACTGGGCTAATGGCAAAACTTTTGCGGTTGGGGACATCTTAAGTAAATTCCTCTACACCCTCCTCTTAGTTTGTCTTATATTCGTTTAAACCAAAGTTTTAATTCCGAACGCAATAACCATTACTGTAATTACATATTCATGTTATTTGTTAGTATACCCGAATTTGCAATTGTCACACACTACAACTTAACATACAATCCCGAATTTAAGATTTTGGTTTCTATTATAAGGAAAAAAAAGAAAAAAAAAACAGAACCTGACAAAACAAGTTCATGTCTTTACTATGGTTAATCATTTTGAGTTTCTTACATATGCGTGCATGGTTCCTATTGTTTTCAGCGTTCAACTTCCAGACAAGTGTGCATGATGTACTCCAAGTCCAAAAAACATCCTTTGACGGATGCACATCAACGAACGCTATCGGACAGGTAATCACCACCGGCCCAGCAAATGTCACTCTCACATCCTCCGGCGAGCATTACTTCATTTGCACCATTGGCAGTCACTGCCAGTCCGGACAAAAACTAGCTATTACAGTCTCATCAGGAGCCACACCTCCAACTACAACACCTACACCACCAACCACTACTCCGACTGCTCCTTCACCTTCTTCTGGCAACACACCAGCCGATTGTCCTCCGGAATCATCACCAAGCCCCTCAACGAGTGGACCATCTACCCTTACCACACCTCCTCCTCCTGGTTCATCAGCTTCTATCTTGTTGGCTAGTACTTTGGTGTCCGCGTTGGCTATAACTATGTTCATCATGTTCTGAAGTGACTACATAGAAATTTAAGGTCATGCATACTTTTCTGGAGTCATTTTTCTGTATGATGGAGATCTTACTTTTTTACTCTCCTTAGTTATATGTTCTTCTTTCTTTCGGGGATAAGGTTTGGAATTTGGGAGGATATTCCTTTAGAGGAACTTATTGTAAAAATAAAAAATTATATAGAATAAATTCCTGTTTTGTTAGAGTGTCCCATATTGCCTAGACATGAAAATGTTAAAGTGTTTATAAGTGGTAAGGGTCAACTATCCAAACAACTAGTTCTAGTTATTTGGACAATGGTTGACCTAAGCCCAATTCTTAATAGTGGACACTACACTCTGCCCATATTAAAAATTTAATATGGTATCAAAGCAGGTTTGACTAGGATTATTAATTTCCCGGTTGTCCGTCTGGATGTCCAGTCCCAGTGGCTCTGCCCGGTTACCACTGCGTATATTTTAAGTGACAACTGGATGTCCAGCCCCAGTTGCACTTGAGGGGGAGTGTTAGAGTGTCCCATATTGACTAGACATGGAAATGTTAAAGTGTTTATAAGTGGTAAGGGTTAACTATCCAAACAACTAGTTCTAGTTATTTGGACAATGGTTGACCTAAGCCCAATTCTTAATAGTGGACTGTACACTCTGCCCATATTAAAAATTTAATATGGTATCAGAGCAGGTTTGGTTCGGATTATTAATTTTCCGGTTGTCCGTATGGATATCCAGTCCCAGCGGCCTGGTCCATTTACTACTGCGTATATTTCAAGTGACAACTGGATGTCCA
>JANZLH020000077.1:1637875-1647907 GCA_026770325.2 Erythroxylum fimbriatum
CAATGGTAATTTACTTATCTTGTCTTGCTTTGTCTTGAATTTCTCCTCCTTTCCCACCAATTTGGTGGGAAATATATTTGGTCTAAATTTCTCTCCCTTTCCTCTTCATTCTCTCCCTTTCCCTTGCTTATTTTTGTCCAAACAATAGAAAGGAAGAGATATTGTATTTCTTTTCCTTTCTTTTCTCTTGCTTTCCTTCCATCCAAACAAAGGCTTAAAGTGTTCCAATCCAAGATTAGACAAGATAGTCTTTAAAACTAGGTAGGGGTCTTGGGATAGTAGATTGGATCTCACGGTCCCATAAATAGTCTCATCCAAGCCAATGAAAAATTGGTGGATCTTTTCCTCCTCACGTTTCTTGTCTAGCACTGATCCATTATTAAAAATTAATGTATTAATGTTTAATGTGATTATCTTAAATAAAACGATAATTGGTTACCAAATATTAATTTTCTTGCAATTTTCAAAAATAACATCTCTAGCTCTTATCAGGACTGACAGAATTTAATGAATTGAAGGAAACACTAAGTACTGGAATTTGAAGAAGTTCAAGTTTAGGCTTTAAGCCTCTCCTATCTCAAGGAGGCTATCTTCAGCTTGGTAGAATCCACTTGAAAGGCTAGAAAGCATTTGACGTGAACTAGAACCATATTTTATATGGAAAAGAATGTGTAGGGACATATCATATCAAGGTGTGTTAGTGTACTTCTTCTCGGTCTTGCTCCGATGATGTGGTTGCGATGCATCACTGCGAAAACGGTCCTTACTGTGGGGGATAGTATGGGATGGAGTATTCCACAACGTGGTGAAGAATTGTACTTCAATTGGGCTAATGGCAGAAAGTTCGAGATTGGGGACTTACTAAGTAAGACTATCCTGATGTCATTAGATATTAGTTAATTTCGATTATCAATTTATTTTATTACATGGGCAGTACTTCGTTGAGTCTGCGTTTTGAGAAAGAAAAATTAGTTTGATAATAATTCAGATTTCTTCAACTTCATTTGGCAGCATTCAATTTCAGAACTAGCAAGCACATTGTACTACAGGTCACCAAGGCCTCGTACGAAGGTTGTAGTTCATCAGATCCTGTAGGAGACATAATAAGCACAGGCCTTGCAAACCTTACCCTCCTCACTCCTGGTGACCATTTCTACATTTGCACCATTGCCCAACATTGTCAATATGGGCCAAAAGCTAGCCATTGTTGTCTCACACTCAGCTGCCTCATCACCTGAGTCCTCACCACGTCCTGAATACATGAATACATGAAACTGATATACGAATTACAAACTCATATACAACAAAAGAAATAAGACTTTAAAAATGGATTTAATTGATAAAGTCATTAGAGCTTCCAAAAAATTTAGAAATGAAATTTATTTACGCAGAAAAGGAAAAGAATACTTAGGTCCACGTAGATGCTTGAGAATACCTGCAAACAAGATGCGTGGTTCTCTTCTCAAATGCCTGGAAACAAATGGCATTTCTGATCAACTTTCCGCAGTTGACTGATCCTATTCTTGTAGTTGATATCAGCGACCAGTACTTATCCCATTATCGAAGAAAGTGATGTCTCTTTAGTGTTTTGCCCATTGACAACGGTGATCTTGAATTCAAACAAAGGCAATTCACCACATTTTGTTCACAACTTGCTAGTCAAGTTGGAGTTCATTTTGTTCCATCCTAAGAATTTTTAAAAGAAATTCCCTGTCCGTTTCCTCTCTTTTCGCATCTTTCTTGGTATAGTAAATTAAAACTTGGTTATGTGGGATAAGTAAACCTCCACGTAAGTGAGGTTCCTATACCATTGACAGCTTGCGCTTAGATTAAAGATTCTGTCCACCCCCCTTCGAAAGTTGGATCAAGATCTTAAATTATGAACCGCTACTTTAATGGTACTTACGTTTCAAGTCACTTATAGCACACAATTCACAATATAAAGATGTCAGGTAAAGCTCTGCTTTTGGTGTGGCAAAAGGTGGAAATAAAGTAGCAGACAACCAGGCAACACGCATACATACAAGGATTGATGAATCAAATGCTATGCTGATGTGTGTACACTGTCTTAGAATAGGCTATGCCACCTGACACTGTCATCTTCACTAGTTCTTGTAAAAGGTTGATACCATTTTAAAACAAAGAGATTTAAGAAAGAGCATAAATAAAGCTGTAAACAAACGATTGAACACAAGAAATCCAAACGTTTCCCTACAAAATATCATGTTTGATCAATTAAAAAACAACGTTTTACAGCGTACAAATGAACAGGACACTCAAAACTGGGAAGATGTATGTGCGTTAACGTTCAGTAGCTTTCATTGACATATTTCGCGAGCAAGTTGTTGAAGATATTTTAGGGGCATGATAAGGTTTTTGTCGATTGGATTTGGAAGACTCATTCCACCACAGTAACTCTTGTTTTTCACATGCTTATATTTCACATGTTTATCTTCGTGCTTCTTAGGGCAGTGGTGGTGGTCCAAAACTAAAAGCAAAGGAATAGAAAAGTTGCAGTACTTGCAGTTCACGACAATCAATTTCAAACAATATGTATTTGAGTATATATTCCGATGGCAATTTAATATTATTTTTAATATTTTAAATTTTTTCTGCAAGTTAAACCGGTAAGATAAAATGTTTAAGATTTAAAATATTCAACTGGTATTACACTGTCAATAAACTGACTAAAAATTAGATAAAATTAAAATTTTTAAAATATGATTGAAAGAGGTTGTACTTATTTATCAAAAAATTTGAAGTTTAATTAAAAAATTATTAACTGAAAATTAATTAATTTATTTTAAGAGCTTATTAATCTATAAAAATTGATCAATCAATTAATTAATTGATCAGTTTTTTACAAACGAAAATTATTAAAGTAAATCGAATCACAAAGTTAAAAAGCAAACTGAAAAATTGGGTTAAATAGGTCGGATCAGTTGGACTTTTATTCATTGATTATTTTAGTAGCCAGTTTGAAATTTATTTTTTAAAGAGAATTTTAAAATATAAACAACTAGGACATAGTCATGTAGCTTTATCTAAACATTATTTTTCTAAATTCTATACATAGTATTTAAAGCAGCGATTAATATGATAGAAAGTACTTAGAAAGCATTAATCATTAATCTTGAAACCTTACCGGCTTTTCTAAAAGATCCCATGCTTTCTTATGAAGTGAGAACCACTAATTTGATACAAAAAATTGTGGCTTAAAATGCAACAACATTGTAAAGAGTAGAAATCTAGTTCAGTTGGTAGCCGAATTCAACTTCAGTTGTCTGCCACTAGAAGTCCACGGCGACAAGTCCTTAACCACCGCCCATGTACAAGGAAAATCCAAATATGCCACAAATGTAATAGAAACATGAGGCTTTTGCACGAGTCTAAGATGATCATCTGTCTAATATTATAGTATTTTATTGTGTCCAATAAATCTCAACTATTTATTTATGTGGGTCTCGTATGAAACTCGCGAGAATCTTGTAAAAATAAATGACTGAAATTTTATGAGATAGAATAAGACAGAGTAATATTAGACAAAGAATCTAGACAACTTTTGCATAGTCTCCACTTAAGGCTGCGGTAATAGAAACATGGTCCTGAAGTACTAGGATGTTCGTGGTCAATCTGATTTGATTGTATGCGTATCCTGAAGTACTAGGATTTTCGCGGTCAATCTACTTTGATTGCATGCATACTCAATTTACTTCTCCGATCTCGTCAAAATTTTCCGTTTCTTTTTGTAGTACATTTTGGTCTAGGGAAACTATATTAAATATATAGAGATCTCTTCAAATATACTCTAGATTAAGGAGGTTGAAAGTAAGATTACATCAACAGCATGATCTAGAAAACAGGAACCAACACAAAAGGTTCCCTGTCAGGAGACCACTTGCGTTACTAAAGTAATACATTTCCCAGAAAGAATCAGTTCTCTGTGGTGGGCTTCCAGAAAGAATCAATTCTCTGTGGTGGGCTGTGCTGCCTCATCCTCTGGAAAATCATAACCATTGATCTGGTCAAGAATCAGAACCAATCCCATGGCAAATGCTCCATCAAAACCAGGCTTTAGGCACAAAGTGAACACATCCTTCCCAAGTACCACGTTAGTGGAAGCATCCACTTTGCGCCTGATCTCAGCCACCGGCTCCTTTCCTGCATTCAGGATCAAACATGATCTATTTGCGTATGACCCTTCGATCTGGTAGTACTCTTGTCCTTGGGTCCCATAAACTTCGACTGTCACGCTGCACCGTCCTATTATCGACGATCTTCGGACGCTGAATATGGGTTTCTTTCCTTCTGTTCTTTCCCCCGTGTAACCTTCCCACCGGTGGTGTAGACTCGGCCTCTGCAAAAAACAAGTGTCTCTGAGTTGACTTAATATATGTTAAACGAGTGATTCCAAGTATCCGACAAGTGATCGTAACTCGGGAATTTTGCAATCCATAGTTTGCACCGAAGTGACGTCAAGGGAAGAATCTGACACAGAATTGGACCTATATTTGGTAAAATCAATCGCTTTCCATGAAGATGAGTGCTTGTTTGATACAAATTGATAAATAATTGGTCGACTGACTCCGTAAAAACAAGCAAATCTGATAGAAACCCATCAATAAAAATCCCAAACTAAAGCAAACCCGCTTGAAGTCTACCGTTCTAGCACATTTTACAGCAAGACAACTACTTAACGAGTTGATTCAGATCCAGTGAACAAAAAGGATGAAGACTTTTTTCATGAAAAAAGAAACTCACCAAATTCCACACACCTCTTTATTCTCTAACCTGATTCATTGATTCTTCTTTTTACTGTCACCCAGATAGACCCCAACAGCGAGTCCGATCACAAGGTCGACTCGTTCGTTAAGCTTATAAATAAAGTTCCGAGTATATATATACACGTACCTTTTTGCTCACAGTAAGGAGACACCGTCCATTGGCGTCCATGAGAACAACCTCATCTTTGCGCCTCATCTCAGGACCATAGAAGTCAACCCTGAGAACCAACTGGCCGGTGCAATCATAAACAGTGAACCCATCATTTGCAAAGAACAAAGAGGTCTTGAGCACTGTTAGATTCGTCTCCTCTCCATATATGAACCCATCATCCACAACCAAACCTGCCTGCATAATTTTCCTCTCTTTCCTATTTCTTCACACACCCTTGAGAAGAGATGAGCTCTCGTTTGCGTATGATCTCTTTGTGAGAAATATGTGAACGCTAAAGAAAATGCAGGCGTTGAAGGGAAGATATATAGTGTTCTTAGACAAGGGGCCACAGTCCACAGAGACGCGGTCGAAGCCTGAAGGTGATGTAAGACTAGATATCAAGCAATTAAGATAAGGGAATCTTTATTCTAAAGAATGAAGAAAATAAATACTTTATATATTTAATATCTATATTTATAGTGTGCCTTTTATTTATATATGTTATTATCTTGGATTCTTTCCGTATTAAATATGAATAATTCCAAAACCACTCATGGAATTGATCATGATTCAGAAAAATATGTGGTCTCAGATCAAAAGAAATCAACAAATTAAAGTCGATTACAAGCATCTTTTTAGTGCTCTTGAAAGAAATCAATTAACAAGAAAAAGGAACATTGATCCAAATATTATATATTTTCTCATAAATTAAAAAACAAATTCACATTTAACATGATTTGTTAAATTATGCTATTAAATTTGTTTATTTTTAAAATCCAATTAGACAACCAAACTTTAGCTGTAAAAGAATTGATTAATATCACTCTCTGTAACTAATGAGAATAACTTGCTCCCTTGTATTGCATTTAACAACCTTAAATTTGATACTTAAAAATAAAAATAAATTTTCAATTCTAAATGTTTAAAATTAGATCTCTAAACCTAACAAGGAATAACGTTATGTTCCTAAATTGAAATTATTTGACTTGGTCTCTTCCTCTTATCAATCTGTTAGCATTTGTATAATTTAAACTTAGTTGTTGAGGATTCTTAGGATTACTCTAGATATCAATTGTAGTTGTATATAATCTGTAACTTATCAATGTACAGATACAAGCTTCAATTATTCAAATTACTAAAACCTCTTTAAAACCCAATTCGACTAACCGTTACAGCAAAATGATTAAAAATTGTTCATCTGTATAAAATATTTGAACTGTTTAATTTTTTTGTTCAGTTTTTAAATTTTTGGTTTGATTCATTTTAATAATTTTTGTTGTTAAAAACTGATCAATTTATTAATTAATTAGTCAATTTTTGTAAATTAATAAATTTTTATAAACTAAAATAAATAAGTAAATTAATTTTGATTTATTAATCTTTTTTCAATTAAACTTCAAATTACTCGACAGTAAGAACAATTTTTCAATCATGTAGCAATTTTAAAACGGTCTAATACTGATTGAATCTTTTAAATCTTAAATCTCTTGTCCTAATTTAGTTTTTACATCCCTCAGAATTAACTTTTCAAATGTTCAACCCAAAATTTTGTTCTATATTTTCCCATTCAAAGAATCTATTATAATAAGGTCGGTAGCAGTTGATCTGCCCCATATATATGTTCCCAATTTGAATTCTTTTTTTGGGGTAAACCTCCGATATCCAAATCCGCTGGGCCGACTAATCCAGTTCGGGGATCGGTCACAGTTAAGATTATGCTCCTCCTTGCAAGTGTGTTTAGTGGAGATCAAACCCAAGAGCTCTTCCCACAAACCCAACCTGTGTTGCCAACTGAGCCACAATCTGTAGGTCCCAATTTCAATTCTTATCATTATAATATCAATGACACCATACTATGAAACCTTCTTACCAACAAAATTAAAGTAGGAGACATAAATCCTTCCACCGATTTGCATACGACTGATTGATGGTACACTTTAGACTGTAAAAAATTAAGATATTTCAGCAGTAAAAAGTTAACGTTTTATCTCCAGAACAGAGATGGCATTTGGTTAGGTGGTGACTAAGCTAGTTTGATTGATTATTCTAATATAATAACCGGGCTTTTTCCTTTTAAAGAGTGTGTAAAATATAATAATCAGCGGCACTTAACGGGGAAATGACACCACTTGATTTCGTGACATAACAGGTTAATAAATATCTGATTGCGAAGTGTACATCCATTAACAGGGACACCAGATAAGCTTGGCGGCATTGCATTCTTGCAGTCACTTTTATAACTACAGATTATGTAATTAATAATTTTTTAAAAAACACATCATAATTTATCAATCAATGTCTAATATTTTGTAAGGTTGAGATTCAGCTGTGTTTGAATCCAAATCTTATTTACATTTAAATATATTTAAACTTGATTTAATTCAAATTAATTAATTTATTATATTCAATTAAAATTTAATTTGATCAAATATAAATCCTCAAACTATTTTATTAATTAGTCGTGGTTTACTTTAAACCAAGACACCAATATAAATATAGATTTATAAACTCTTCAGACACCTTCCCTTTCCTTGTCTTTGTGGTATGATCTCAGGACAGGGGTTCAAGGAACGGTAGAATCAGAAACCCTAGTGATGAATGAGTCAAATTCACACAAATAAGGTATTCTAAAATACCTTTTCTTTTTCCTTTGATCTCAATATTAGTAAAAGCACACCAATCGTTACACCATCTTTCCAGCCGCTCGATGGATATAAACCCTATCGTTTGGGCTTGCCCATCGTCAGGTGTTCGAAGGATGGTAGGAAGAAGAAGAGAAAAGAAGAAATGTGCTTAAAAATAAAAGGTATTTCAAAATACCTTATTTTGCTATTCTTTTTATTGCAAGGTAACAAGGATGAATTTAATCTTAATGTTTTCATGGTAATACAAATAAGACGTCAACATTTTAAAATATTAAAAATTAAATCACAATTTTTAAAATGTTTAAATTCAATTATTTTCAAATAGAAAAATAAATAATGTCCCTATCAATCTTTTGTCCTGTCACTAAAATATTTAAAATGGACCTACAACTACAATTTTTGAAATATCTAAATCAACTCTTCAAATAGCAAAAAAAAAAAAAGAAGCAAATAGAGTCACGTCTGTGTCGATCTTTTGTCACTGTATTAATGATATAGTGGAAATACATTATTTTTGTTATTCACGTATAGGATTCATAGTTTAACGTATGTATTGTATAAATAAAAGATATGTGTATCTTTTTAATTATGAATCATATAGAACTTGTGAAACTTGTAAAGTTGAAAAATAACCAAATCAACCTTTGGTGAAAGGATGATAACGGTATTGAAATGATAAATTTATACATGTGATGTATTGGATGGAATAACAATTTAGATAAGGATGATTCTTATATTTCATTAGATTACTCATGACTTTATGTGATATAGTTATATGTGTTAAATGAAATAATAATTTAAAATTTTGAAAAGTTTAAATTCTTTAAATCTAAGTAAAAATTAAGCATTAAGAATGTTGAAGCACTTCGATGAGTTCATTGTGGTGGGTTTTAAATTTCAATTATCTATAAGAAATAAGATTCTCTAGTGAATACCTTCATTACTGAATTCATAAATAGATTTATATAAGGAGGAAACTACGATACGAGATATTGTAAGATGCAATAATATTTCTTCTATCGCAATGCCTAGTATAATGACTTACCTTCAATAGTTCCCATTAAATCAATTAGAAAGACTTCATATTAGATATGAAATGGTAAGTCTTTGCAATAGTCAATGTTGATGATTTAAGGACGTAATGCTTAGTTGAAACATATATTATCCATTAAGCTTAGAATTAAATTGGATAATAAAAGTTTATGAGATATCCAAATGGTTGGATATAATGTTACAGACCTATTGAACAAATTGCTTGTTTCAATGTATGCTTATTGGAGAATAGTTCTTAAGATAAGTAATGGGAGTAAGATGAAATTTGAAAGGTTCAAATCTCATGACAGTACATCCAATTAAAACTAGTGCCTTTATTGATATATTTGATGTATAGTTGAAAGGCTACAAGATATTGAAAGATTCACTTTCATGATGAATTCAAAGAGTTTGATTTAGAGATGATTGTGAATTTATCATGTTTACAAGAAGATTAGTGGGAGTATGGTTGTTCTATTCAATAGGAGTATATGGAGACATATTGCTCTTACAGAACAACAATTCTAACTCTCAATAATTGAGAACATAATTGTCCAAAAACAACTCTTGTTGGATATGAAAACTTTAACGACTTAATTATGGGAATTATATCTATAGAGATAGATTGGATGTTGTTGACCTATTCTAATTCAAGTGATAGATTGGACGTTATTGACCTATTCTAATTCAAGTACATAGATAATGTACTAATGATGTTTAGTATTTGAGATATCAGATACTTCTGAAGTATTAAAAATATCCATTACTATATGTGAGTTGATATTTGAATTCAAGATGGTAAGGATATAACTTTAAAAGTAAATCCTAATTAAGGTTTATTTACTTAGAACAATATCATTTAAGATTGGAAAGGTTCCAATATAGCAAATGATTGCTAATTAAGTCATAATACATTTTTCATTTAGTGGAAATGATTAATCGGATCAATAAGTTCTTTAGTAAACTTGATATAGTTCCTTGCATTGTTTAAGACAGTAATGCACTGTAGAATATTAAACCATTAGGCATGCATAAGGAGCTAATGTCTCATCAAAGATTCAAGAATGTGTTTAGGAAAATTTTCTTAATTATGATGATAATTAACATGGGAGTTGTAAGATTTAAGCAAGTGCTCACTACTCACTATAGAGAATTTTGTAGAATTCTCTCATTAAGCCACTGTTCTAGCACTAGAATAATAGTCATATGATGATATGGTATGAGATGCTTAAACGATTGGCTTAGTGCAAGTGAGAGACTGTTGATTTATGCCCTACAACCAATTACTTTGGTTATAGTTTAGTGACAAATTATTTAAAGGCATTCTTTATCTTGTACATGTTTAGATGTATATGATAAAGTTCATGGGATAATTATACATTGCAAATAAAATTATAATGAGATTATAATTATGAGATTC
>JANZLH020000077.1:1695521-1719260 GCA_026770325.2 Erythroxylum fimbriatum
TTATATGATTGATGGTTGAAAAACTTATTTATATTTATTTATATTATTTAGTATATTTTTCTATTTTTTTAATATTATTAATATTATATATAATTTAATATAATTATTACGTAATTATGACGTCACACCGGTTCAACCGGTGGTCGAACCGGTCAAACCGATCAAACCGGTGACCAATAAAATCTCCGGTTCGACATCCGGTCCGAGTTTTAAAACCTTGGCTGCCATCAACATAACCCATAAGGTCATACCCAATGAGAAGAGAGGAGATTTGTACTCACCACGTCGGATAATTTGAGCCAGCTAACTTGAAAATTGACTGCATATTGAGGAAGATGAGGCCGGAGTTGTCATCGGCCAAGAGAGAAGCCTCGGGAGCCATCAGAGAGGAGTCGGAACGAGAGTAAAAAAAGGTTGATGAAGAGTGCAGTTACGCTTGATAAAGCTCTGATACCATAAAGAAGTTTGTATAGTGAAAGAAAGTTTATTTCCGTATGTATATGTTTGTACAGGGAAATCATGAAATATATATATACATGGAGCACTGTACAACTAACTCTAATAAGAAGAGAGAGAGAAAGGATTCTAACAGATTTACATAACAAATTATGGTATAACGAATTTATGCTATGTCTGGAGGATTTTTATCACTAATACCTTTATATTCATTTATGATTCTCATTTTTTTTACATAGAGGTGTATAATTTTTTTTAGAAACGAAGAAACCTGCAGCTATTACCCTTTGGATGTACATTGGGTAAACCTCCAAATTGACGCAATAGCTGACAAATCACGTTAATCGGGTACTCCACACTAGGTAAGTCTTGTATGAAAAAAGAGCGTATGTAGGGAGAATTGAATACATGACCTTTTGACTCTATACCTCCCACCCCACTCCCAACCACCCCAAGGGAAAGCATGTATAAGTTATCAATTATAAGTTTCAAAAAACCACTTAACTATATCACAGTTTCTTTTATTTGATTTAAGGTCTTGTTTCTGTTATATATGCATGAACCTAATGACGATCCACAATTGCCATCTCATTCTACGGCTACATGTATCCTATGAAATGAAGATTAAAAAGAAAAGAAGGAAATTGAGCTATGATTGACCATGCACATGATCATTTAGATCAATGTTGCTATTATTCCCAACTAAAATAACCTCCCATTTCAATTTTCCATCTTATATGAGTTAATCCTAGCTCTCACTATTTTGATCTACATTGCATAATCTCATCAGGGTAATGATTATTTGTGTGAAATGTGCTTCTAAATGCGTGTTAAATAGAGCAAATATGATAAATTATAGAATTGTTTACCCTAAACATTTGGATTGATAATGGGATGACGTGAATCCAAACTCGTAAAGTCTTAAGTTGAAACTAAATTGAGTTTAGATAAATGGGTTCAAACTCAAATTAATTTAGGAAACCTTTTGGCCAGACATATCATCATAAATCGTATCATTTCATTTGTGAAGCCTAGCTTCTCAGTCTCAGATCAGAAGCTGAGGGGAATTCCCGTGAAGGACATTAATGCTCAAAATTTTCAGTTGTATTTATTTCTATTCCTCCCATTCTCGTGAACCCATAAATATTTGTCTATCATTCCATGCACCAACCTCCATTTAATATGTGACTGACCGACCTGGACCATCTCATTCACTCTCCCTACTCTACCCTCTTTATTTAAACCCCCATACTTGCACTCCTCATAACACTTTCTCAACATGTCTTCATTTTTCTATACCACTCTCACACTCCTTTTCCTGCCTCTTCTACCACTCACCAAGCCTTATACGGTCTTAATTCCAGACCCTAGCAACCAGTCGGCCCTAATTGACGGTCCGCAAACTGGGCTTTCCATGAACAAGATTGGGGCGAGAACCGCTGGTCGCGAGCAGGAAGCCGTCTACGACATAATGCGCGCCACTGGAAACGATTGGGCCACTGACATACCGGACATTTGTCGTGGCCGGTGGCATGGTATTGAGTGCATGCCGGACAAGGACAATGTATACCACATTGTTTCACTATCGTTCGGGGCGTTGTCTGATGACACAGCCTTCCCCACTTGTGACCCAACAAGGTCTTACATTTCCCAGTCCATTACTAAGCTTCCTCATATTAGGACCCTGTTTTTTTACCGATGTTTTACTTATAACCCACAGCCCATTCCTTCTTTTTTGGGGCAGTTAGGCCCAAGTCTTCAGACTCTTGTTCTGAGGGAAAATGGACATGTGGGTCCTATCCCGATAGAATTGGGCAATCTCACCCGTTTAAAAGTTCTTGATCTTCACAGAAACAATCTCAACGGCTCAATTCCGTTTCAATTGAGCCGGTTGACCGGTCTAAGGTCATTAGACTTGAGCGGAAATAAGCTAACCGGGTCTATACCTAGTTTCAGTTTTCCATCACTAAGCGTCTTGGACTTGAGCCAAAATCTACTATCTGGCTCAATACCAGCTACAATTGGCTCGTGTGACTCACTAATCAAATTGGATTTTAGTCGTAATCGTCTTGTTGGTTCGATTCCTGAGACGATTGGTACTTTAAAGGAGCTTATTCTCGTAGACTTGAGTTATAATCGTTTTTCAGGGCCATTTCCAATGTCAATTAGAAGCTTGAATTCTCTCCAAGCATTGATTCTTAAAGGAAATCCATTATGGGCCAGAGCACTTGCTAGTGATGAATTTGATGGTATGAAGAGTCTAACGATCTTGGTTCTCTCAAACATGAATCTACAAGGCTCAATCCCGGAGTCACTCGGCAGGTTGACAAATCTTCGAGTTGTTTATCTTGATGGGAACCACTTGAACGGTTCAATACCCATAAACTTCAAGAACTTGAAAAATCTTGGGGAACTGAAGCTAAATGACAATCATTTAACAGGGCCAGTTCCATTTAGCAGAGACATGGTTTGGAAGATGAGAAGAAAACTTAAATTAGAAGACAATTCCGGATTATGTTATGGTGCTGATAGTGGCTTTGAAGATGGTTCAGATGAGTCGTTCGACTCGGGCATAAGTCCATGCAACCCACCTTTCGCCGGTTCAACGAAGAGTACAGTTCATTATCTATCTACAGCTCTCGATGCTATGACATTACCAAGTACAGAAAACAAGTCTTCTGGTGCCGATCGCCAAGCTTCATGTCTACAAACAGCATTTGTTATGTTGGTTTTGTGTTTAATATTGTAAGGTAAGAAATACAGGCAAGTAATTATAATGGATATAGTTTTGTTAAAATTATATTACAATCCCAGTTTTCCATCCTTTCTTATGTGAGCAAGGCTATAGTATTTTGTAAGAGTTCAAAGAAGCACTTCAATCCTACATGGGCCAAATTATAGATGGTATAGAATCTCAAAAAATAACGAGGATCAATGACATCTTAACTAATCAAGTTGGACAAGAAGACTTTCATTTTTATTTAATTAAATATTTTTACATTAAAAGCATAACTTTTGGTACCCTACTACTTGTATCTTGGGTTTGTTTAAATCTTTTAGGTTTAATAGATTTTATTTTAGAAATATTAACTCAGGCTTTGATTATTTTGGTGAAAGACTCATGTTTAAAGACCTTTTACTTTATTAGAGTTTCTTTCTTTTTAAGGGGTATAAATACATCATAATAAACATTTTTTAGGGTTATATTGGTTAACTAACGAATTCTATAAGGGAGGATTTCTCGTCTTCTTCTATTATATCAAGAATATAATTCTTACCAAAATAAACACTTGTGGCGAATTTCTATTCTTATTTTTAAATCAACCTTATTATATGTGTTTATTTTCATATAATTAATTGGAGATTCATTAAGGTTGAAGATTTCGTCTTGTTCATGTTCCATCCAAAGTGTGTTAAAGAGTTTCGGGCCGGGTTCTTTAACTTTGGAGTTCCGCGTCACATTCTTTGTTACATTAGCGCACATGAACAATATCAGTTTTTGGCTTCCTTTTGGAACATGGATATGATGTTTAATTCTGCAATTGGTTTGCCAAAAGAAGTTACAGAACTAGCTGATCCAAGGTTGAACAGGAAGTTCAAGGAGGGAAGTTTTGAAAAAGGTCATACTTAAACATTCAACCTCAGAAGATACCTGTAAGGCTCGAGGTATTAAAGATCCAAAGAACCATCAGCTGTATGTGTTGGACTTCCTACTAGATTTCATTTATACTCTTCCTTTCTAATTTCTCCAACATGAAATAAGATTCTAACTATAAAGTGATTACTTATCAAATTCATAGGCATTAACTAAACAAATTCAGTATTTTCTGGGAAAACAAGTTAGAGATATAACTTCAATTATGAGTTGAAATAGGAATTTTGAGGTCTCGTATATTCGTAGAAAATTAAGAATAAATGACGCATGCGTTTAAGAATTTAAGTGAAAAAAAACTTTATGTTATATTTAATAATCATTCAAATTAAAATTTGAATGATTATTATCTTTAAATATTCTTAAAATTAAATTGATTCAGTTTAAATAAATAGATTCAAGCATAAATTTATAAATTATGAGCTTGAATTTTCTTTACTCGAAATTTACCCGAATAAGCCTATGGTATTTTTCAATATGAATATTGAGTTGAGCAACCCTGTATTCAAAACTCATTCTATTTTATTTTTTAATCCATGGATGTCTCGGGAGGTTCTAATTGTAAGAAGGTACTTTTAAATTATTTATACTCAAACTAATCTTCGTTCGCATCGGGTTAACTTATAAATAATAAAATACTGGCTAAATAGATTTATCCATTTTTAAGGCTCGAATTTGAAACCCCTAATTAAAAGATGAGAGTGCACCACTCGCACTAACTATTTTTGTTTTCATCCTATTTACTTTGGCCCTTCGGACTCGAACTTTTCTATCATCGAATTCCTTATTTTTGTATAAGCTAACTTGGATGGAGACAAAGCAGAAGAGGTGATGACAGCGACGAAAACAATTTAAGGCATGCCAATAAGTCATAAATTAGGTTAGGTAGGTAACAATCGCTGTCAGTGACAAGATATTTATACGCCTACTGTATTAATTCTTATTAGCACCCCCCTATCCTTCTTTTCAATTACTCCCTCCGTTTCATAATAAGTGACGTTTTAGAGAAATGCACACTTCTTAAGAAAGTTAATGAAATATCTGATATACTCTTATTAATTACATGTTAAAGTGCCTTAAAAATATAATCTGTGTAATTAAGATGTAAGAGAAATTAAAGGTTAATTTTGGAAGTAAAATTATAAACATGTATATAAAATTAAGAATGACACTTATTTTGAATAATTAAAATGTATCTAAAACGACACTTATTATGAATTAGAGAGAATACTTATGTAATTACTTTAATTAGAAACGGTCTCTTTAAAATTTGCGTACATATTATTAAACCTCTCTCAACCTCGTACACTAGCAAGATTTTTAGTAAATTGTTATACTAAAACACTAATTTTTCTTGTCCATCAAATGCACGAATAAGAAATCATTAAGTTCCTCTCATCGTTGTTTGATTTGAAGGCTAGAATAGATAAAAATAAAATAATTATTTATAAAAAAAGAAAAGATGAGAAATAAAATAAAATGAGTATTACTTTATTTGCTAAAGAATTTATATATATGCTAGTGTTTGGTTTGAAAATATAAACTTATAATGACAAAATAATAACTAACAAAAAAAATATCAAAATATTATTTTTATTATTTATTAATTATTAAATTCATTATTATTATTATCATTCTTCCTGATTCAACTTCCATAATTAATGCTAATTAATACTTCTTTGTGCTACCATTAATTTATACATTTAAAGAAAATCTCAAGAAATAGATGCAAACATTAAAGCATTTAAAGCAAATGTTGACCATCCAAATTATAAATACTCCTGTGTTGTGTTGAAACTTCACATCTTCATCACAGTAAGCCATCTACGAACTCATTGTGCCCTTCCAATGATTCTTATTCATCTTCTTGCTCTGAAGCATTATTTTTTGTTCCGTCAGAAAATCCAAGTTGAAGGGTTTTTTGAAAGAAACACAGATCGTTGCTTATGGCAATTCATGTCTTGTGTAACTTCAACGAGGCCGGTTAAACTCTTTGTCCATCTACTCCAGTCGGCCTTGTGATCTTCGACCAAAGGCTTCTGTCACAGTCTCCTGAACCTGGCACAAGATGCCGGAAACAAGATCAAGTAAACTCGGTCTTGTTTAAAGAGGGATAGTCACTGGTTTGCCTTGTCATGCGATGACACATATCAACGGGAGTTTAACATTTCAAGCATACTGATATTCTCCCCCATGTTTCAGGGTTTCTCTAACCTTGGGACTTAGGAGTTCCATCATGCACGGCACGGTGTACAATCATTAGATAATCAAAGGAAGGAAATGCAGCAAAAATATAATGTGATTTTACACATGTGTATTTTAAGGATTGTGTCCATGGCGAAAGACAACAGTATTCCCTCTTGCTAGGAACATTGAAGATGAGGTTGGAGAGTGATTATGAACTGATTTTTGAAGATCGTATAAGGATTGGTTATTGCTTTGCAGATTGCTGTTCAAGACATTTCAATGTGTTTTCACTTTAATACATATACATATATGCTTGGTTTTGTTATTGACCAATATTATCTCCTACAATTTCTCTGTAACATTTGTGGACTGTCCAAGAAGTTCCTTCCCAATATTTATATGAAGCTATGTAACACAAAAAAGAAGAGATAGAACGGAGAGAATGTAAGAGAAAAGAAGGAATTTGATTCTGACAGCACTTAAGTCTTAACAAAAAGGAAAAAGCATATAATATATAGATTATCAGGACATATTCGAATAATTCGATTTTGTTAATGTTTGACAGTTATGATGTTCTTGTCAGATTACAATTATTGCTGTAGTTGAAACTGGGAACACATGCAATAGCACCTTTCATGGCGGAATGTGACTAGCTACTCAGTTTCTGTGATACGAGTCCACCAGGGCCACTGGTAGTGACAATCACCAATCATTTGGTACGCCTACGTACCCTAAAAGGAATTTGGACCATGTTACAATTCCTTGAGATTGAACATATACAATGGATTGGGAAACAAAAATTACACTTAACTCCTGCTAAACTTTTGATTTGAATGCTAATCTTGAATTTCCCATCTTTTGTTTCTCTGTGTTAAATCTCAATACTTTCTTTCACGCTTCTTAAATAATTAATTAGAATAAATATAATAGAGTACATTGAAAATCCATTGATCTTATTAAACTAAGATAGAGATTGTTGAACGATTCCTTTTTGGTTGTATGGACACAAATCGAGTAAAAACGATGAAAATTTGACATTTAACTAACGGATATATTAGCATATCTCTGTCAGTACTTTACTACTTTTAATGTCTTTCTACTTCTGTGTTCAATAATTTATAACTAGTTTTAGTAAATATATATGATATTGATGTATATATTATATCTCTAAAATTGAAAAAAAAATACAAAATTTACTCTTATAATTAGGCACGGAAGCAAAGTCGACCATCCAAAATTAAGGAGACAAGGCTAATTTGATTGTACCAACTAAAACTTGAATTTATGCATACAAATTCTATCAAATTAAAACTCGAATTTGATCAAGCTTGAATTCGTCCCGAATAAATCGATTAATATAAAAAAAATCAATTAATTTGACTAAATTAATTTTTAAAAAAGTTAAATTAAGCTGAACTTTTTAGAAGATAAATCTAAATCATTAGTTCGAATTTATGTGTTGCTATCACTATCCATAATGAATGAGCATGCAGTGCTAGATGATGAAACAAGACCATATGTCTTACAAACAATACAAGTTTTATGTTCAAATGGAAGTTTTGTAACACTTCCAAGTGCATCATTCAATGCTTGTGTTGGACCCTTCCTTTCTTTTCCTTTTTTGTTCTTTCTTTATAACTTCTTATATAAAGAGGTTAGTGATGACAACTCAACTGCTTCATCACAGCCACTCTGTACTGTATGTTTGGTATATAATTTTGTTACGTAGTATGCAACTTGTTCTTGCCAACATCACATTGAAGATTGTTCCTAATTACTTCAAGGACACTTCGTGGAGGAGCCATTCCTTAACTATAATATGTCTGTATAACTGCGAACTTAGCACATGCTTCATTTGTGTCACTTATCATCAAGCAGGTTTTGTTGATTAATTCTTCTCCATGCTGATGCTTAATATGTGTATAACCATTATAAACCGATCAAAATCATGTTAATGGAAGATTAATTGAAGCAAGTAATCATAATGGACGAAACAACTTAGACCTAATCCGATTAAATAAAAAACTAACGAATAAAATTTGTTTTAAATTGTTTTCAAAATTAAATAAAATTAAAGAATTTAAAAATGTTTAAAGATATCATTTTTACTAATAAAAAATTAAAATTTAATTAAAAAAGAGACTATTAATTAATTTTTTTTAATTTATAAAAATAATTAGTTTATGAAAATTGCCCGATTCATCAATAAATTCATTAATTTTTAACAACAAAAATTATTAAACAAATTAAATCGAAAAGTTAAAAATCGAACTGAAAAAATAACCGGTTCAAAATTTTGACTATTAAGCTGATCGAACCGATTTAGTTTTTAAAACATTAGTATTACTTCTTGTAGTTGGATTTGTATAAATTCACCTAAGGCTATACTTAGAGAAGGGAGTGCAAATGTTTTAATTAATGTTGGTTATGCTATTTGAAGCATTTGATTTAAAAGCATTAGAGAATGAAGATTTCATATCCCAAATATTGGTATTAAGTTTGTTTCTACTCAGCAGTTTCCATTTTATATGCCTACACTCAAAGTGACAATTAAAATAGTAAAAACTAACTTTTCTTTCTTAATTCTATTTCATTTAATTCAAAAAGGAAAATAACAATATGAGATTTCTATTAGTTCAAAATGAAAAATTGCCTTATCTAATAAAGTAAAATCATTAAAAAGAAAAGAAGATGATGACCCAAAAAGAAGATTCCAACCCGCATAAATTTAAAAAAAAAAATTGAAGGATTGAAAGGAAAGCGTACTTGGTTAGTTAGTATAGAAAGAAAAGAATAGATATCGAATGAAAAAAGATAGTTAGTAATATATTATGATTAGATAAATAGTATTTTTATATTTTATTTTGGGACAATATTTCATACCTTTCAATACAGTAAAGAATGAAAGCTATATCTATTTTTAATTTTTACTATATTTATTATAATTCTTATTACCAGTAGCCTAAGTAAATCAAGCACTCCTGAAAAGATATAAAAAGTGAGAGGGACTGGATTAGAAAAGATAAGTTTGGAGTACTTAACATGTAAATATCCAAATTCATTAGAAACATCAGAACATAGAGCTGAGCTTATCCAACCTAACATGATTGCCATGAACATTTAAAGCCATCATCTTTCTTCTTTATTTATAGGAAAATGTTAAAATAAGCAAAATTGCTTGTCATGAGATGGGTCCCACTACATGGGTTTGATTTGAAAACATGAAAACAGCTATCTCCTAAAAGTTACAACACCAACAAATTCAAGCAAAGAAGAGCCATTTGTGAAACAAGACTTGATTCACAATCTTTCTCTCTAGAAAGCTTCTATCTCAGGTTTCACGAACTACCAAAAAGCTAAAGCATTTGCATAAGAGCAAGCAGAGTAACCATCAAAGAAATGTCTGTTTCAAGTTTAGTCAACAAAAGTTCACATTTTTCGTTACTTCATCAGCAAAAGCATCTTCAGTTTTATTCTCTGCTTTTTTTTTGAGCTCCCACTGGCTGTAACAGCAACTGCAAGCAATAGTGGTAAAGTTGGGACCTTTTTAGGCAAATAAGGAGGTAGACAGAAACATAGGAGAAGAAAAAGGTGGATTTGGGATTAGAGTGAGATAGAGACAGGAACAAGAAATTAGAGAGGTGGGTTTTGGTTGATGAAGCTGGATATGGCGTTTGCTTCTATCTTCTGCTGTGGAAAGTGTTCGGATCGGTACGATTGCTGTCGTGCTTAAATCTTTCTGATTTGGTTTCTTCTGTACTATTGCTTTGTTTGCTTGATATATTGAGTTTCGTTCAATGATTTGTTTTCGTTCAATGATTTGTTCATCTCCGGAGTTTGCAATACATTTGCTTTTCTTTTCAGGGAATTTGTATGGGTTTTGAATTTGAATTCGAGTTAGGTTGTTTGTGATGTTCATATCAGTTTGTGTTGTGGGGACAATTTACTTGGTTACTTTGGGAGATCATGCTTTGCTGTGATGAAAATTCACTTGATGACATAGCAGGATTTACAGTTGGTTGTGGTTCAGATATTGATAATATCATGGAATTTGTTAAAGGTCTTCCTTAAATCCTCGTTGCTTAAAGGTGTAGGATCTTGCTTTATTAGTATGAAATGATTCTGGTTCTCACATTATCCAAGAGAAAAAGAAAGGATTTTGGCCTACATGCTAGAACCTATCATATCTTTTGACTCATGAACTTAATGATCCATTCCTGTGATTTACAGTTAAATGCGCTTTTTAAAATGTAAATATATATGATGATCATATGATTGTGCAGGAAAGAGCAAGGAAAGAAGCAGCCTACATGGCGGATTTTCTCCTTGAAGGAATTACATGCCGCAACAAACAATTTTAACTATGATAATAAGCTGGGAGAAGGGGGTTTTGGCAGTGTTTACTGGGGTCAGCTATGGGATGGATCGCAAGTAACAATCTAAACCTTAGACCCTTTAGATCCTTACGTGCAAATTTCAACTGTTTTGTGAATAATTACCTTTCTTTTGTTAGCCCCGCATTTCCATCCATGTTTTTATCCTTGAACCTTGGTAATTTGAACTATTTAGCTCTGATACAAATAGGCTTTTGAGATGGTTCATGTTATTTGTAGTCCTGAATGGTTAGTCTTACTTGTTTAGGCTGCCATAATCTGAATTATTTTGGATTATTTAAGAGCATTGTTCCCTTATTGTCCTACAGAAATCACCCAGCAATCCTATCATCGACATGCTTGCAAAAGAAGTATTGCCATCACTATCACAATGAGATGTATGGTTTGTGACTTGTATAATAGTCAACAAAGTTGGGACATAAAGTAAATGCATTCTTGTTGCTAGTTTCTGATTTCTTGTTGGATGTCTTCAACAAAGAATCCTTTCCTTAATCTGTTAGGATAGCTGCAACATTGATTATTAGTGAAAAATATGCAATCGGGGACAGGCATAGAAGTTGATCGTGAATTGGGTTAGAGAGGCAGTACAATTTATTCTTGTGTAAATTGGAAGCTTGTGTGGCACGTTAAGAGCATCCTTAGTTTCTGTATCAAATACTCCGTTTTTTCTCAAGTTGCACTACTATTCATAACTTAAGATGGTGCATGCACATGTTTATTCTCAGTTATAAACCCAAATGTCATTATGAAAGAGAGATATGTGCAGATTGCAGTTAAAAGGTTAAAGGTCTGGAGCAACAAAGCTGAGATGGAATTTGCTGTTGAGGTTGAAATACTAGCTCGTGTTAGACACAAGAATTTGCTTAGTCTGCGTGGTTATTGTGCTGAAGGGCAAGAACGTTTGATCGTGTATGACTACATGCCAAATTTGAGTTTGCTTTCTCATCTTCATGGGCATCATTCAGCAGAATGTCTCCTGGACTGGAAGAGACGAATGAATATTGCAATAGGTTCTGCTGAAGGAATTGCGTAAGTAGCATACTGTTATTTGCCTTCATATTTTAAGATGCAGTGCACATGTACTAATTTCATAATTTGGTTGATCCATCCAGCTATCTTCACCACCATGCAACACCACATATTATTCACAGAGACATCAAAGCTAGCAATGTTCTATTGGATTCTGATTTCCAGGCGCAGGTTGCGGATTTTGGATTTGCTAAGCTAATACCCGATGGTGCAACCCATGTAACCACCAGAGTTAAAGGTACCCTTGGCTATCTTGCCCCAGAATATGCCATGCTAGGGAAAGCATCAGAAAGCTGCGATGTTTTTAGCTTTGGCATTCTCTTATTAGAGCTTGCTAGTGGCAAGAAGCCCATAGAGAAACTCAGCACAGCAACGAAGCGGATCATTGTTGATTGGGCCTTGCCATTATTTTGCGAGATGAAGTTGTCAGAGCTTGCTGATCCAAGGTTGAATGGGAAGTTTGAGGAGGAAGAGTTGAAGAGAATCATAATTGTGGCTCTTGTATGCACTCAAAATCAGCCTGAGAAGAGACCCACAATGCTTGAAGTGGTAGACCTACTTAAAGGAGAATCGAAGGAAAAGCTGGCTGAACTAGAGAATGATGAATTGTTCAAGTCACAAAAGGTTGCTGATTATAATGATGTCGGGCCAGTTGCTGAAGATAGCTATGATTCTATCTCGGAGGAGAGGGATTTGAAACATGAAGTGAAGGAGATTGGACAAGATGACTCCTAAGACTTTGTGTGTAAGTTTCAGTTGTAAATTGTTAGTTGTGGGATTGAGCTCCAATTCGCCGGCCAATTTATTAGATATGTCCGGAGTCTTTTCTCGGTCAATGGTTGCTGAATCATGTTTTATGAGTGCCGTAAGTTGAATTTGTTCAAATTTCGTAGGTTAGGCTGCAGAATATTAATTACTCTACAAGTTTGGTTTTGTAATGTTAAGCATATTTATTTGAAATCTTCCAATTCCAAACATGCTATGGTATTTACAGCTAAAAGTCTAGTACATACATATATGCCCAAAGATGGCGTACCATTACAACAAAAAAGACCATTTCATACTTTTCAGTTGGTACTGGCTTTCATTTCATAGGATTGGCTAAAGATTTTAGAAGAAAATTAATGTTACAAAAAATCACTTCAAGTGAATGTATCCTCCCTATCACCCTCTGCCGTCTCACCCTCTTCAAGGTTGCTGAATTCCAGGAAATGTGTAGGCCTGTGGTCCTCATGGTAATACTCTCGGGGAGACCCCAGCTTCATGCCATACTTCATGCTTGCTGTATGCTTCACTCCCATGAAGTTGTAATTCCATGGACCATTGTCAGGAACCTATGAAACAGAGTTTTAACAAAAATAGGGTCTCATTATAAAGCAAGAAATTATATGAAACTAAACTTTGTCACATGAAACGGAGAACAATACAGTTGAGAGTCGTGAGCTAGGTATTGTACTTACCATGTAGAAACCGAAAAAGCGGTCACTTAGAAGCATCTGAACCTTTTCATAGTGAGTAGGCAAGTAACCATGAGGATTGCTACCAGTATCCTTGTTGAGTCGTCCCCACTCATACCCGCTTGGAGTTAGCTTATAAGCAGTTAACGAGCATGATCCTGGAGTGAAACTGCAAGTCAAAACGATGCACTTCTCACCATCCCACTGTTTGTTGTTCTCCAGAATCCGGGCATGTGATGTAAGATCCTATAAAAATCAACTTGCGCCAGTTAGGACATGAAAATCATATGCAACTACTAAAATCATAAGTCAAGGACAGAGAGAAGACAAACCTGCGGTGACAGCTGTGGAAGCTCATTTGGTTGTGTATGCATCCACCCCAAAGGCTCCAGATCATTGAGGAAATCATGATCAGGCAGAGCTGACGGGAGGTGTACTTGTTGATGAGTTCCCCATTGTGGTGGCAAAGCAATGCAGCGAATCTCCTTGACCTGAGGATTATCTGGTGGACTTATACCATACAAGTAGCCAGCAATTTGTGTTCTTAGATCTGCTATACAGATGAACTTCTTCAATATATTCTTTGGCATAATATAAGTATATCCAGTTTCCTGCAGTCATAGACTCCAACTTGAGCAAATGCAAGTATTGCATATAACCTAATGGCACATAAGTCTAGAATATACCTTAATGTCCTCTGAATTAACATATATATGATTCACTCTGAGATATAGATTTGTCGCTGATATTGCCCTAACACGCCAATCTGTCTTGGAACCAAATGCAGCTTGCTCATAGGGACTTGTGGTGGTAACAATAAGTTCATCACCATGCACATTTGTAGTCCTTGTTGTGACTGCTGTAAGCTGGCTTGCCTCTTTAGCCTGAAAAATCCACTAGGCTATCAGCTTCACATAAACAACAAATAATGAGAAAAGTACACGTGCAAACAGACATTACCTGTTTCTCTATTTCAGCTATCTGTTGCCTTTGTTGAGAAGGCGGTGTAATCTCAGCTCCAAGTATAATGTCTCTGATTTCAGATTGTGTTAGAGCTGATGTATTTACATTGTTCTTCTTGGCATAGTCTGAAAGTATAAGATCTCTTAAAGCAACTTCAACCTTCATCCACTGATCATCAGTAAGAGAAGGCCAGATGTGGTGAGGTTCAGTAACGATGGTTTTGTCAGGCTTAAGTAACATCTTTGCCTTCTCATTGTTCACATGGAGTGCACGTAGGATCAAAATGAGTCGGGAGAATGCAGTGTAAGAAGAAATACTCTTCAGCCAGTCATCATAGATGTTGAATAACACCATCTGTGGCTCTGTTGCTTTCAAAATTAAGTCACCAAATTTTTCTATCTTCAAGCATGCCTGGAAGGGGAGTTGCAATTCACTTCCCTTAATAACTATGTTTGGAAAATCGAGCAAGTGAACCTCCAGTGGATCAAGCATTCCTTTACGTGTCACGATAATTTGCTTTGGCTGCTCCTCGACAGGTAGAGAACGAACAAGAGCAGCAACTTCTTCAGCTGTCTTCCATTTGGCGAGCTGACCAAGACGCTTCTGTCCGGCCCATACACTAGTATGGATGACCTACAAGATATCAGACAAATCAAGTTTAGAATCTCCTACACTGAAGTAGGTTTGGCCCAAGCAATAAACTAGTGTAAAGATCACCAACCTTTAAAAATAGCTGTCCGGTTCTTGGATTGAATATGAAGATCGCACCATTAATGGGCTTTGTTGTGAGATTTCCTTCAAAAGTCTTGTGAATTGTGACACGATACACATTAGTGTCATCTACAAACCATATTATCTGATTGCTGAAGATCTCCCCATAGTTCTGGGATGACAAATAAGGTTCTGTAGGCTCAGAAGAGTACAACTGCAAACCTTTCCTAATACGCTCTCTCAAAACATATAAAGCTGGATTCGACTGCATTAAAACAGACCATTAGCACAAAACCAGAGGCTATCATCAGTAAATCAGCCCAAAAAAATGCTAGGATAGAAATATTTTACCTTCATAATCTTATTCATCGCCTGAGCTAATAATGGCTTAGACCCAGGAAACCAGTTACCAAAAGCAGAGTGCAAGTTATATGCAAGATCAATCCCAATCATGACCCCTGAACTCAAAAAAAAAAAGAAAGAAAAAGATTAGTCATCTGCAAAGCTAGAAAGGGGTAAAGAATAAAATCAAGAGGGGGAATTACCAGTTGGAGATGGATATATAGACATGTTGTCTGTTGTGTAGTCCATAAATTTAGCCCGGGTATATCGCTCAATATCATGAGAGTCATAGTCACCCCATCGAAGCTGAACATCAATCCAATACTTGTTGCTTGCCTTCTGATCAAAGACATCCTTCGACTCGGCCACAAGACTAGGCTTTGACATTGGCCATCTATGGGCAGCAAAGAGGAGAACGTCTGCACAAGAACTGTTCATCTTGTAACTCTTTCTAGGATGGATTGTTTCCTTTTGAACAGTTTCAATTTCCAATGCATCCAGCTCCTGATCCAAGACCTGACAAAGATCCATGACAACACTCTCATGAATCTTCTGCCACAAGTGTGCACGGAATATCTGAATGAGTGAAATTTTCAAGGTTGGAATCTTCCCATGCATGAAGATTCCAGTTAGATCCAATTGCACTTGGAAACCCACGTAGACATTGGCTCTATTAATTGTAGGCGACCACCACAGAGTGAACCTACGGTTAGGAATTTGGTTTAGACCAGATCTTTGAGCATTAGTGAGCTTCTTATACTTCATTGACTCCTCAAAACCAGATGCCTTCTCCCAAAAGAGACCTTCCCAGGTTGGAAAGCTGGAAAGCAAGTAAAGCAGTTAGGAAAGAGCTCTTGATGAGAATTTCAAGCCAGGGAAAAAGCAACAAAACATAAACAAATGTAATAACCACAATTAAACAGCATTATTTAATAGTCAAATTAGAGATAAATGATAAAGAGTGTAAAAAATAATAAACTACATCAATTTCCAAGGTTGGAGCTACATGCATCAAATAATTAACTTACTAAATAAGAAAGCTCAAGAAACAAGCACACAAAACTCTTTTCAAAGATTGCTGGAGTGAGAAAGCATCATTCAGAACTACTTACTAAGTTCCTTTAAACAAGGTATGCTCAAGAATGCCCTCAACACCACCAAGAGCTTGGATGACATCTGTTCTATAATTGTTCAAGTTCCACAGTTTCCCATCATGCCTCTGATGAGTCCACCAGAAAGGATTTTGTTTCAGAACCTGATACTGCTTGAAATCCGTGCGCACTCTCCATCCTTTGTCATATGCCAGAGTGTGCCTGTCCTTTTGAAACAACGTATTGATGCGCGGAATCCCCCTGTCCCATGAATCCTGTCAATTAAAAAGTACATGTATTAGAAACATTTCGAGATCAAGTCCACAGTTATTACATTGTCAAAATACTCCCCTGTGGCCCTTCTTTTCTTTTTCACCAGATTTTTTCCAGCAAAACATTGAAGAACAAATTATCTTTACTCCAGCTCAAATATATTGTGAAAGCAAACTCCACAACTTTCACTGTATATAAAGCCATCATAAATTTAAGGGAAAAAAGGTAAAGAGAGCAGCTTACTTCCAAATCTTCTAGGGTTAAGCGTCTGTTTTGTGCCTGTGCTTCCTGCCTCTTCAATGCATACTCTGCCCAGACACGTTGTGAGTCAATAAACTCACTTTCCCAAGGCTGTTCACAGATTAATGAAAATATCAGTATGAGAAGGACATAAACAACATAAGTTCACTACAACTCAATTCTCTCAAGTCCCAAAACTGAATAAGACATTACCTGAATGTATCGATATAGATTTGGAATCAATTGGTCTTCTTCATGACTCATACCACTCCTGAAGTGGGTTACACCAACATCTGTCTGCTGACTATACCTCAGGTCACTTTGTGGGATCAATATATGACCCATTGATAACATGCCCAGTCCTCCAATTTCTTTTGGTGTATAGAAAATAACAGGAGGGAATCTGAAAAAGATAAACAATGACTGGAGATTCCAGGTATGCAACAAAGATATCAAAGAAGAACATGGAAACCTAAGATTAAGCACTTACCTGCTTGGCATTTTTGAGTTCAACCCAATTTTGATACGGGTTTGGATTTTATTTTCACATTTAACAAGTAAATCCAGCAGCTCTTGAGTATGCACAGTTGCCTCACGGAAGTAAGTCATTAGTCCTAAAAGAACAGAGGAGAAATAAGTGAAAAATCTCAGGCAAAAGAATATTTCAAACAGGACAAGATGACTAAAACACTTGAACCAAAAATGATATTGCAAGTACCTATCAGGGCTGTGTTCCATTTGTTGACAATTTTTGTAAATGTAGTTGACCCGGAAGACATAAGAATCTGCCTCACACGATTCTCAAACACCTTCATGTGCTCATCATCAACCCTTAGGAAAGCAATTGCAGTGCGCTCCTTGGTCTGTTCATTCTGCAAATTCCAAACACCGTCTCTGGTATTGCTAAATGCTTCCTGTGTCATCCTTATCTTTGGAAGGATCCGAACCTCAAAACCGCACCTGCACATACGAGAGATGAATATGTACGAACTTGGAATATCTACCACTGATTATATACCAAAACTTGCTTAGGGCCATAAAAGAAACACCAAGAATGCAGATATACATACATGCTAAAGAGCAAGTTCGGATTGTCCTTGCTGTAAACGGAAACAAAGCTGTTCTCCCACTCTAACGTTGTGATGCTTCGCGGAAGGCGATTCTTCATATCCCAGAAGACACTCCTCCCAAGATTTACTGAAAAAAGAAGTCAGAGAGAAAATTATTATCTCATGAAATTAAACCACCAATACAATTGAAGTTCAAACAAAAATCATCTGTCAAAAAGAAAATTGACAACATGCACATACCATCATGCTTCATGAGTCTCATTCTTGCATCTCTGGGCCAACATTTTTTGTTTTGATATCCAACCATATTTTCATTGTTGGGATCAGGATGTTCAGTTAAATACCGCTGGATAAGGTCTCGGGCCTCTTCATGAGTGAAGCGGAACAGTATATGCACTCTATCAATGTACCTAGAATACAGTCGAATTGGATGTCGTGTCTCAACTTTTGTGTCCCAGTAAGTCATGAATTCATTAGGCATTTGTGGTGGACCAGCAATCTCACTCGCTCGGGTCAGTCCAAGAAGCAGAAGATCCAAGACAAGCCCATAATATTGCACAACAAAAGACGCAAACTGAAGACCACGTATTAATCCATACGAGTTTGTGTGACTCATATCTTTGTAGGACAACACAACATTATTCTTAGCAGTAACATAATCGGCAATATTGTGGTCAAGAACCAGACGAAGAAGCCTGCAAAATCAGAGGAAGGGAAAGTGAATCTTCAAGAATGGAAACTCCTTTCAAAGTACTAACCAGAAGTTGTATATATCTCACCTGTTTAACATTGTCAAGTCAATCTTTTCAAAGAATTTCTCGAACTTTGTCTGAAGCATCACCACACACTGCCCCTCACTTGTGTCCCAAACACCTTGCAAATTGTTTATACCCTGACACCATTTATAAACTAATAGTGGTGGTGGTTCGGAGTCTGCAGGCTTAATCCAGTTAGGGAATAGATGGCGTTTGTCACCTTCATACCACAGATATTGATCAAGATATGCATCAGTTATTTTTTCAAGAGGCTCAATTTCATACACTGGAATCAAAGAACTGTACAAATCCATGAACTCTATGCCAACCTGCAAAAAGAAAATATAAACAAAAAGTCATGAAGAAAAGGTCAGCACAAAACCAAGAGAAAGGAACATCAAACATCAAGGCCAACGGAACATTGATTGTTAACATACTTCTTTGAATGCACGCTGAGTGAGCAGATGACGCTTAATTCGTGATAATGCCTCATGTGGATTATCATAAGCTTGTTCAATAAGACCCAGTTCTTCCCTTTGTAACTGGTTTAGTCTCACAGCCACACTATAGGACTCCTTCAACCTTTCAAGAGCAAGGATAAGTAGCTTGGTGTCATGTTTGTATGACAATGGAGGGAATGGGATGGGGGAAAACTTCCTGGACTCCAACCAGTGCACAGTTGTTGTATAAATGGCAACTGCTTCTTCTGGGGTAACATATGGACCATCTTTCAGATAATTGTGTTGACGTTCCTGAAGAGATACAAAACAGGAGAACATAATCACAAAATGAAGAACCATTAATTAACATATAAAATATGCAGTAGAATGAGATCATTTGTTGAATATGTAAGGAAAAATTACCTGTTCTGCCTTTAGCCAAAGGCGAGTCAATCTCCCTAGATTTTTTCTACAAACTGTCTTATCAACAGTTGCACCTCTTCTTATACGTTCCCGATTATAATGAGCAACATTTGTCCACCAGTCTGCTTTTGACTTGACGTACCGCAGAATCATGTTTTCAATAGGAACTGGCAAACCAGGAACCTTCCAAGGAATGTTGGCTTTCCAACAGCGCCAGGCTTCACTAAGGTGCTGCAGTATGGTCCTAGCTTTGTTTTGCTTGATGCCCTCTGTAATATTAATAACCCATTATAGACAAGCAAATAGCATAACCTCAACCAAACAAAAAGCAGAAGGAATTTCTTGTTAATGGAAAGATATTCACCTGGCATTGCATCAAGAACATCATGCATAACAGCTGCTCGAAGCTCCAAATCAAAGTGGCTCTCAACACGTTGCTTTGTAACAGTCTTCGCTGTTCCTTTTGAATGCCTCCCTTCAAACTGTCGCGCAAGAAGATTCCCCAGCCACCGTTCTAAAAGAGGCACTATGCCACGTAAAAAGAACAACCATACCCTCCACATAGGTGCCCAGAACCCACATCCAGGCCCCTTCCCCACTGGTCCAGTATTGAAACGATAATAAATTAAATGTTTCAGGTCTTTGCACATCCTTATCTGTCGCATCAGCCTATACTTGTACCTGTACATCCCTGTTAACTGGCCAACATGGGAAAATATGTATTGCAGACCATCAGCCAGTTGAAATGCATCCACATTACCCAACCGGAACTGAATATTAGCATCAACAACAAGCTTTGTCAAACGCAAAATCTCACGGCAGAGATGGAAAGCATTGCCAAAACGAGACTTCTTACGTTCCTTTGTAGTCAAAGTCTTCACAGGCTTCAAGTTGAAATTGTAATCAAGGTGAAGATAATTTAGATTTTTTCTGTGTATTAACAAATTCAGCATGTTGTAACCCTGCCTACAGACTTGAAGACCTGCTTCTGCCCAATCAAGTTCTGTGGATTGGAAGAACTTTGTTGCTGCTAGAGACCGAAACAAGTGCTTCTTCTTTTGAGCTTTAGGCGGTCTATGATGAAGTTCATTCAACACAAAGCATTTTAACAGCTTTGTTTCTTTAGCTGACTCGAACTTTTACAGGATAAGTAGGAGGACTGCAAAAAATAAACCACAACATATTATTCATTATGAACAAAAAGAATTTGAACAATAATATTGCAAAGAGAAATTATCATCTTACCAATGCTCCTTGTACCACTCAGATACAAGGGGAATGTCTTCTGCTCTTCGCATTCGACCAGATCTCATGTTAAAGGGCCGTGGGGCAAACAGCAGAGAAATGCCAGCAGCTGTGGTATCTGTATAAAGTTGAGAATTTTGAAGCAAAGGTTCCACACCTTCAGGCAAGAAAAAATCATCCTCCTCCTCATCCTCATGAGTCTTCTTCTCCCGGCGTTCCTTGGGGGTAGAGGTTATGGGATGCAATAAAGGATCATAATAGAAAGCAGGTAAATCAGGATCCTCAGCCTTTATGTACATGATCATGGGAGTGTGATAAACAGAAAGTTTCACTTTCCTAGGCCTGTTATTATACAGATGTGGAAATGCAATTCTGTACTCAGTCCTCAAAGGTGACCGTATAATGAGTTTGTTAATGTCATTAAACTCATTCCAGTCTTCATCTCCTTTCTCCATGTCACGATACAAAGGCTCAAACTTAGGACCACCTGATAAAGGGAAAAAAGCAGCAGTAGTAAATTTTTACTCAGGAATTCAGATAAAATCATTGTTATAAGTATGAACATTTGTAGCATCAATAAGCCCACTGCAAAGAGCAGTAACAAGAAGAGACCAACAAGTCTTGAGTAGAGTTGCCATTATTGGAAGGGAAAGATGCCACTTCCTGTAACTCGGACCATTGATAAGCTTTGTTTTGACAAGAGGCTTATGGTCATAAAACCAATTATAGACAGCAGAATCTTCTTCTTCATCCATCTCTAATTGGATAGGTTCTAATGGATCAACATCTAACAAATTATCAGCATAGTCTAATGGCGGTTCTTCATCATCAAATGGCGGAAACCTCATTCTCTTGAAGTGCCGCCGATCCCTCTTTTCTCTACGCATCATAATCCACATTGTACCCCACTGGAAAATGCATGCAAATTCAACAAGAATGCTAGAAATGAAAATAAATACTAGAATAAAAAAATAGAACATCCCAGACTTAAATCTCCTTTGGACAAGAGGAACACACCTGAGCTAAGTAAATAGGTTCAACTACCCACGGAATCTCATTGACAAAAGTGATTGCTCCAGTGATATGATAGAGAACCTTCACATCACGAACTTGCTCCCAAGGCATTGGCATATTCTCAAGAAGCTTATAAACTGCATGTGGAATGAACTTAAGGGCCCCAAGATACACACGTTTATCGTGACGATATTTCTTGGTGGACATATCCCCATGGTCTCTGCCATTGTAGATAATCATATTTAGTAAACATATCACCAGAAAGTGTTCATCATATCTATAGTGTTGCTGAAACACAAAATCCTATAATATCCCGTTGATCAAGATAAAGTCAAACCTAAAGCAATATCAACCCAAAAAATCAAAAATTCTAATTTAATGATTCTCCAAATTCTTAAGAAATCTGTAGAAGTTCTTTAATTTTCCCTTAAGTTCATAAATTGAGATCAAGTAGCAATGTGGCTTCATATTTACCCAAGCTAAAACCTTCATGAACACAAGACAACGATTCAATTGAGAAAAAGTTCAAATTCAAAACACATAACCTTCAAAATCCATACCAGTAGAGAATCAATAAATCCTCAAAAACACTGACCTGATAATCTTCCTAACATGCTCAGGAGGCATATCCTCCTTCTGCGTCTCGACAAAGCCGAACTTCCTCTTGTCACTGTACCGCTTTGTGTTAAGCTGCTGCCATTTGCGAGCCTTCTCCTCCAGCCTCGCCTCAGCCTCCTCGGCAGAAGTCGGAGGTGCTTGCTGCGGGAGCACCGTGTACGAAGGCTGAGACGGCAGAGGAGGAGGCGGGACGGACGGTCCCCCCGTCCCCGGAGGCACGAGATGAGCATCTGAGTTGTTGTTCCACATGGTTGCTCAACTCCAAACCCTAGCTAGCACGACCAAAGAAACAGAGCTACCAGCAGAAGATCCTCTTCATGTACAATTAAGTTAACTAAAACAGAACAAACAGGAAGAGAACGAAGGAGGACGTGCGTCAGAGAAGAGAACGAAGGCAGAAATATCAGAGGAGCGGGGTCATTTGGGAGACAGATGGGTTATTTTCAGACGAGAGACAGGGAAGCGGCGTCTCTGTCTTTCGTTTTAGGGATAGACAAGATTAGCGTGTCTCTGTCTCTCAGAGACAGAGGACAAAACGGCCTTGACACTGACCAAACGCCAGCGGGTGACAGGATTGTTTTGTTCTGTCAACTGTCCCCATCTACGGGGACAGTAACCATACACGGGGTTAAGGAGTGAAGTACACCTATTGGAGATGCGAAGAGTTTTCACAAGTTTGTGACATTTTATAAGCGATTCATTCACAATTTTAGTAACATTGTGACAACTTTATTATAAATGCATTTAAAACATATTTTCGGTTTTTGCATGGTTTGAATCAATCCAACAATCATAAATTTTAAAAATATTGAATTGATTTAATTATTTGATGCAAAGTTAAAAATTAATGACGTAATAAAGTTATAACAATTTTTTTAGATTTTTTGATTCAGTATTAATTATTTTAAATTTTTATTTAATTTCAAAATTTTAAAAAATCCAACTAACCAACTCATAACATTATTTTTATTAATATTTTACTTATATGATTAACTGAGTACATTAATATTCACAGACTAACTGGCTCTCAATTACTAAATAAAGAGTTACATCGCTATTATTAACTTTAATTTGGTATTTATTTCTAAACTTAAATTATATGAAAACCAAAGCTCTTTTAGCAACCAAAAACGGCTTGACGTGGAAACAAAGTAAGAGCAAATTCTATAATTTGTTTTTTCTGAAAATAGCCAAAGAGTGGATCAATTAATATGGACTCAACCATTTATTTTATTAGGTCAATTGGACCTTTTTAACCATCTTTAATAATAAATTGTGATAATACTATTATTACCATCATTATTTTATTATTATTATTATTATTATTATTATTATTATTATTATTATTATTATTATTATTATTATTATTATTATTATTA
>JANZLH020000077.1:1765980-1781614 GCA_026770325.2 Erythroxylum fimbriatum
CGACCCTATTCACCACTTTACTCGTTTAAGTGTTCTAGAGTAGGAATTTATTTTTGATCGGTTTGACACGCCATCAATTAAAAAAATTGAGTTATAGAAATGACTTATAAGTTTATGTTAAATTATGTAATCATACAAAATGAATTATAATTGTGAGTTATAGCTAAATTATATAATCATACAAAATAATTATAATAGTGAATTTATGGTAAAATTATGTAACTACAAAAATGAGTTGTGAGTTGTGACTTTATGTTTAAGTTATATAATAACACAAAATGAATTATAATTGTGAAAGTGTAGCAATTAATATATATATTTGAAGTTTGGGTTAAGAAACATGATAATTTGTCAGATAGAATGTGATTAATCATCAAATTTTCTTAAGGAACCATTTATATAAGTTTATGAAAGTCACGTGCATGTATATATCATATTATTGTTAAGAAATCCTATTATTATCCACAACTTGATTTTGATACAAAGTTATTAGGTTAATTTTAATAAGTGTCTTCAGTTATTTTTACAAATAAATGGAGGAAAGTTCAAGTACACTTAATAATTCAACCTCTTCAGGTATAGGAGATTCGATGATCTAGATTGGGCTCATGCTATATTGATTCCAAGAATGAAAAACTATATTATAACCAGCATTTGAAAGGTGAAGGAATCACTAGATTAAAGAAACATTTAGTTACGTTCAAAGGTTATATGAAGCCTTGTAAGAAAGTGAATCACGATGTCAAATGACAAATGACGACTTTGCTTAAAGAGTATCAGCATGAGAAAAATAAAAGGCAAAGATTGAACTACGAAAATGGTAGTGGAAGTTCTTTTGTTGGTGTTCAAGATGATAGTGATGATGTTAAAGATGGTACCAATAAGAAGGAAATATTGCACCTGATGCTAGGAAAAGAAGAAAGCCTAATTTTTTTATACCACGGACAACTCCTAGAGCTCAGTCTTCAATATGTAATGTCTTGCGATATAGAGAAACTGCTCATAACATGGACATGTCAATGACTAGATGGTGGTATGATTCAAGTATAATATTCAATATTGCCCAACTTTATTATTATTAACTTATGATGAATGTTATTACTTTTTATAGTCCAGGATATTTCAATTGATGACTACAGAGGTTAACTTTTGAGCAATTTTGTTAATGAAATAAAAATATAATTAGATGAAAGAAAAATGACTTGGGCTATTTATGAGTGTTTAATCATGTGTAATGGTTGAACAAATAGAAGACACAAGCCTATTATTAATTTTTTGGTTTATTTTGTAAAGAGCATAAGATTTTTTTTAATCTTTATTCGATACAATTTAAAGCTTTAGGAAAAGTATGTTATTATCATTATTAAGTTGAATATAATTTCCTAATAATTTAATTTTATTGTTTGCTAGAACTCTTAATAGAACAAGTAGTTTTGTAAATCCAACTTGTCTTAATTATATCAATCTTTTGGTAGATTGAGTTTTTTGAGGAACTGAGTTTGATAGATGAAAGTGATTTGAAAGATAATCTTAGATGGAAAATATTGACATATTATTTAGTGCAATGAACTTGAATGATGATGATGATGAAACTCCCCTCAATGACAAATATTTTTTACCAAATGAGAATTGGGTCAATGTAATTCGAGCAAGTATTTAGTTGAATGAAGTTCTAAAATTTTATTTCTCTTATTCTTTTAATTTCACCTATATTTGATGTATATGTTAAATTCTATATATAGAATATAAATATAATTGTAAACGGTTTCAAATTTCACTTTTAGTTGGTTGCTTCCTCGTCACAAACTTTGATTATAAATTATAATAGTTAGAGATTCACGGATATTTATTATTCTTTTTATTTGATGTAATTATTATTTATTATATGATAAAATTGAAGCATTTTAAATTCTTTGTGTTGCCCTTAATTTTATAATTGTATGATGATTAAATATTGTTTTTAATTTTTATGAAACAACAATTTTTAGTTTTTGAATAAATCATTATAGGAGAGTCAACTATTTGTGTTTACTCTTTTACTTATTTGATATTCTAATAAATAAATTATTTACTCTAATGTATAATTATAATAATTACAAAATAATTATAGCAACAATAAAAAAAGTAAAAGAAATAGATAATAATTCTAAGAGAACACAATCAATTCTCTTATCTAATTTATTCCCAGTGTATGAGATAGATTTTCACTTCCGCGCGCTGGAAGTGAAGTTGAGGATATTGACATAGATATACATATGAACAACTCTCAACGATCTTGCAAGAGTTTTTGAAACCTTAAACCAACCCATAAATTGCAGAAGGTAGTCCTTAAGCACCACAGTAGGCATTTAGACTGCTGTCTTCATTGGCAGAAATTGTTTTGAAGAAGTTCTGCTTCATGTCAAAACGATTGTAGGGCTTGAACTGTATGGGATGCTCATCATTAACTAGCTCTTCTGGAACTTCAGTCATGGTCTTGTTACAGAAAGAAAATAGCCCAACTGAGTATCTATCTTTTTTGTCTATTTTTGTTGCTTCTCAGGGATGGTTGTGTCCATCTGACTAGCTGGGAGATGGAACAAACAAACAGCTGAACATGGTTGAGCCTTCATGTGAATAAGTGTGTTAGAAAATATATAAAATCAATTAAGTTGGCCTTACACAACAGCTTAAGCTATTGTGGTGAAACGGTCACTTAACATGGTATCAGAGCCTTTGTGATCAAGTGGTCATGAGTTTAAATCCTACCACCCACCTATTATTCAGCACAAGGTACAGTGAGCCTGTGCAAGTTTCAAGCCCAAAGGATTTTTACATGAGAGGGCGTGTTAGTAAATATATAAAACCAATTAAGTTAGCCTCACACAAAAGCTTAAGCTATTGTAAAGAAACGGTCATTCAATACCGGTAGCGTTGTTTCTTTGTGACCACAAGATTATAGATTTAAATTACAGAAACAAGCTTTCTTATGCACTGGGTGTTGGTTTAGTGACAATTATTTAAAAATATTATTTTATCTTATACATATTTATATGTATATGATAAAGTCAATGGGATAATTGTGCATTGCAAATAAAATTATAATGAGATTATAATTATGAGATTCATATTACAATTATGTATTATCCTTAAATGTTCATAGTAATTATTCTATTAAAATTAGACATTAATAGAACGTAAAAAGACCAGCACACGTTTTTTTTCCCTTACGAAGAAAGTAGTCGATTTCATAAGCTAAAGTATAGAAATACTTAAACAATCGTGTGGGTGCTTGTTAGAGAGCAAGTTCACTGAAAAAATCCGATATGAGAAATCCATTTGGAACATTACTTATACGTCTATAAAAGTAATGTTAATATAACAATTCAATTCAACTATTAAATAGAACTTAAACTAGTAAATCTCGACTCAAACTAATAATTTAAGATAATTATAATTAATTATTAATTAATTCATATTAAATTTAATAATTAAATGGGGCCGTTATTTTTAAAAAAAGTAGTTGAATTGTCATATTAGTAGCATTTGATTGATACATATGTGATTTAAATGTTGTGTATATTGTTTATGTTTTCATGTTTTTTTTATATTTAGATTAAATAAAATTTTTCGAACTCTGTCAATTATAAAAATTAGATTAATCCGATCCTAATCTAGCATATTAAAATAAGTTTAATTAAATTTAATTTGTGATAACTCATATGATTATATCAAGCTAATATGATTTATTACGACCCTTTGTGAGTAACAATAACTATTAATCAATAAAGCTTATGGAATAATTTGGATTATCCTGAGCAGAAATGATGTGGTAATATCAAATCAGTCGTTGAAATGTCATTGTTTCATTATCTAACCACTAATTGATTAAAGCAAAGACACCTTACATGATCAGATTAATGTCAATCAATCATGTCGGCTTAAGACTAAACTCCAGACCAAATGATCAAAACTACGTCATTTCAAAGCTTCTGGACCTATTCTCACGTAAATTAATTATAGCAGCCCACCATTGGAGTCGACCTTCTTGACAAAACTAGCATTTGTCTTTCAATCGTGTCTGCTGAGAAAAGTCATTAAAGAATCAGTCAGCTATTAGCAAGGTTTTAAAATTCGGACCGAATATTGAATCGGAAGTATTATTAATTATTAGTTTGATTGGTTCGATCGGTTCAACCACCGGTTAAATCGGTGTGACGTTATAATTACGTAATAATTATATATAATATTAATAATATTAAAAATAGAAAAATATACCAAATAATGTAAATTTTTATACTTCTCTTAGATTTTTGGAGAAGAGGTGGGTTTTACATTTGAAAGAATTAAAAAACACATGAAGGAAAAAAACAAAATAAAAAAATTTATTAAACCAGTGACCAACCTGTTCGACCAGTTCCGGTTTAATCGGTCAATTAACTAGTTTTTACTAGTTCGCACTGGTTCAATTGAAGACTGATTTTTAGGGGTCACGGGGACCGAATAGCTGATCAGTCACCAGTCGAACAGGCCGGTCTGATCCGGGTTTCAAAATAGAGGCTATTAGAGATCAACTCAATATATAAATTTAATTATTGGTCTAAAATAAACCTTTGTAAAGGGGTTTTAAATTACGGGATCAATTCAGCTGTTCCAGTTTTCGTGTATTACTCGGGAACAACCACCCTGTGCTCTTAAATTACATGTTTAGTAACGAGTATAATTTATGTTAGTTATATTTGTATTGTTTAAAATTGTATTTACTTTTATGAAAATGATAGTAATATTTTTTTTGTATTGATTAGATTTTGTAATGCAATACATAAAAAGATCAACAATTTTTATAGAGAAAGGATCGAGTATAACGCTATTAGGCTGAGCTCGAGTTCAAAAACTCTTTTTAAGATCGCACTTCAATTAGGTTCGAATATTAGAATATAAATTTAGTCTTAAATTCGATTTAATTTGCTAATTTTAAACTCGAACTAGTTTAATTTACTATAATTAGTTAGACTCGAAATTTTTTTATCAAAACTAAACTTGAACCTAAGATCAATTTCTATTTTAATCCAGCACAAATAATTGAATTAATATGTTAAATTTGAAAGATCTAACTAAATCTAAAGAAATTTATCGTCAATAGTTGAGTATGACACGGGAAATTACCAATGTTTTATAAACTAAATCGGACTGATCGATTTAATAGTAAAAACTTTGAACTGATCAATTTTTTTTGTTTGATTTCCAATTTTTCGGTTTGATTTAGTTTAATAATTTTTGTTGTTAAAAACCGATCAGTTTATTAATTAATTGACCAATTTTTTAAACTAATTAGTTTTTATAAACCAAGTAATTTTCATTTAACAATTAATTTTTAATCAAACTTTAAATTTTTTAGTACTTCAATCATTTTTAAAATTCTTTAATTTTGTTCAATTTTTAAATAGTTTTATGACGGTCTATTACCATCGAATCTTTTAAACTTTAAACTTTCGATCTTATTGATCTAATTTTTAGTCCAATTTTTTAAACATTCAATATTACACATTATAGGGCTTGATTTATGTTGTGATATTACTTTTGGTGAAGTAGTCTGACCATCAGGATTGGCCAAACGTACAAGCCATGCATGTTGGGAGGTGAGTTGGATTGTAGGGTACAATGTTGGGCTTCAATTCTGATTCATGCGAAGTGACCAATTGAATTTCTTGTTTCCACGTTTTCATGTGCAGCTTTTGAAGGTTGATTGTTCAACCACACAACATAAAACATAAAAAAAACACAAAATCTTCAATGTCTGCTAATTTAGGCAAGGACAAGGCTAATCACATCTTTGGGAGTCATGTTAGTTTAGAACAGCCCGAACAGGCTCGGGCTACATCCTTGGGTGTCGGGTCAGGCAATAGACCCGGCCCGACCTGGGTCGGCCAACTTCCAACCGACTACGAAAATTGATTACCAAAACCCAACAGCATAGGAAAGCTGGACACTAACTACTCAACGGGCCTACAAAAATATGAAAAGCTTCTCAAACTTCGAACTAGCCTCAATTTAATGCAAAGTGAAGTCCCAGAAACCTGTCATGGACATATTTATATTGAACACAAGTCGTAGGAGCAGGGAAACTATGTTCGTTCCTGTTCGATTTAGGAAATTACAGAAACCCCAGAAAACTAACAGATGCAAGGAACCGTTTAGAAATTTACAGTCGTTAGTTACAAAACTTACAGGCGATGCGAACTCATCATTTCATAGGAATGAAACATAAGCAAGCGAAGTCGATAAACAGTTTCGTGAACGTACAGCCTCGGTAAGCAGCTTCTGGTAATGGCACCTTGTTCAACCAAAATACTAATTACGCCCACAAATTGCATGACTAATAAGAATTCTTGACACCCTTTGCGGAAAAGAACCTGCTGAACCCTCTTGAATGCTTTTCCTGTGTTAGGTTCGACGAGGTTGCAGATGAAATGGACTTGGTAGACCTGTGTTTCGGATGCTTTGAACTGATAGGTGATCTCAAGAGGTTAGTTTCTGCATCAGATAAACTACATTGGTGATTGTATAAATCGACCGGAGACTCTGCACCTGTTCGGTGCAGGTTGACAGAAGCAACAATATCTATCTCAGTCTGATCAAAGCCTGTAGTCGTAGGTTCGTCTTCACCCATTTGACTCCTATCTCTCTGTGGAGATTCTGTCGAGTCTGTTTGAGGGCGCAATGCCTTCAACTGCCTTCCAAGAAGAAATATGGTCTGTTGGCACTCAGCCAACTTTTCTGCTGCAGCTGTTAAGTCTCTCTCCTGTAATCACAAAATTCCTACATTAGCTTTTATGTCATTAAGTGCTTCAGAAAAACAATATTGGTACGAAACTGTGAAGGATTACGTCAGGATATAGACGCAAGTACAAGAGACGAAACATCTAAGGATCATTTAAATGCATTCTACATGCAATATTCACTATTAAATACAATAATCTACTCTTAGTGTGACAAACATAGCACTGCAAACAGATATATTGGAGCGATAGAATGCTCTTTTAGGAGATAACTCCTCTCTATATCAAAAACATCAACATATGATAGTTTATGATGCAAAACGACGTATATCCAGTTTTTTAATTTCTACACTAAGTACGCCTTTCCACAGCAATCTTAACATCAGATATATAGAAAGGAAAGATTGGTCTCACTTGTTTGGCCTTGAGGTCATCATCAGTAGCTGAAGAGCAAACTGAACAACTTTCATTCCTGGCAACGATAATACATTCATGTGTTAGAAATAAGATTGGATAAAGACAAAGTTCCAAAACATACAAATATCTTCCATAGCAATGTCGATATAATGAGAAGCTGAAGTTTAGCACTTAACCAATTTCGACATACTATTGTCACACAATCACCATAGATATGCTCAATGATGTATCGACCCAGTTTGGAATAAATCAAACAAGGTCTAAATGGATAAGTATCATAACTTCCTAAGATTAAATTGAAACCAGATTGGTTAATTTGAACGGACCAATATCCTTCCTATGATTTGAAGAGAAAGATCTGTTCGGAAGGCAGATTAATAATCAGAGAACCTTTACATATCCGTAAAGTTTGCACAAATTATTCATCAGGATTCTGTGCAATCACCTTCCATGAGAGAAAACCACAATTGTTACAGGGAGGCCAAAAATTTTTTGGTTTTTTTAAGCTTGGAAAACTACAAATTTAACGTTGAACCAAAAAGATCACTAGACCTCAAAAGTGAAAACAAGGCATTCCGAGAAAACGAAAACAGTATCAGTTTGGACACAAACTAATGTTAGTGCAGTTAAAGAGTAAACAAGAAGCTTACTTTCGTAGCTGATCCTGTAATTCATTGCATCTACTCAAGGCATCTTGATGGCTCCTCTTCTCCTCTTGAAGTTCACTTTCCAAACTTTCCACCTTGGATCGTAGTAGGTTCACCTCAACTTCAAGCTCACTTGCACGTGCTTCAAGTGCCCTGTACGACTCTGCCATACATTTCAGTTGAGTCTCAGCCAAGCTGTTTGAATTTTGGGAAGATGTTAGTTGTGACTTAATTTCAGCCAGAAGCTGCTCAGTTTCACATAATTGAGACTTGGTCTTTTGTAGATTTTCAGTACATGTGGATAAATCTACAGCCATGTTCTCCTTCTCCATCTTCAATTTTTCATACTCCTCCAAAGAAATCTTGCATGAAGACCCATTTGGAACATAGCCTGATATTAAATTCCCATCATCAGGCACCTCAGGATTAGAGGTAGGACTGGAAATGTGATCACAATGATTCTGATACCCTTCTGACGAATCCTTGTCAGCAACCTTATTTTCTGGTAATGCAACCTTGTCTATGCAATCAGCAGCATTGATCTCTGTTTCACAGCCTTTAAAACCAAGGACATTGAATCTGAGCTCACCAGCTTTGACCAATACATATGAGAGGTCAAAAACAAAATCAGTCAAACTTAAGTCACTTGATAAAACTTTGTTAAAGGTAACTGAAAACTCCTCAATCTTTCTGCTCAAAGCATTTCCATCAGCAGATATGTGATGAACTGCCATCACTTCTTTGCTGAGGAAAAGTACGAAGTCATGGATTTGAGAAATGGCAGTTATCAACTCCTGGCTCAAATTTTGCACAAATTCTATCTTGTTATCTTTGGACAAAGTCATCTCTTTCTCTCCTGTTATTCCGGCATCGTCAGGGCAAGTCTTGGCGTTGCATGTTGCATCAGAATTCAATTCATCAGAAACACAACCACCTGAGTTCTGTTGAAAGGAATTGCATGCATCTTGCACAATATGTTTAACATCACCCAAGATTTTCCCCAAATCCTCATCCTTTGACATGGTCTCGAATAATGTAGAGATTCTTGATTTGAGTTTAATTAGTGGCTGGTTGTCTGCGTCAGATCTATAATTCCCAGGTGACAAATCAGTTTTATAAACCTGCACATCCAAATCCTGATGCCCTTCGGACTGTGTATCTTTACCATATGAGACCTCTCGTGAAAGATCATCATTAACAATTTCAGATCTCTTACCACCTGCGGCACTTGTATTCAAACAAGCTAACTTCTCCATCTCCAAGAAGTCATCCATAAGCTCCAAATGCTTTTTGTTTTCAACCTTCCTTGCCCTCTCACCATTTGTTTCCTTTTTGAATTGAGAGAGCTCAGAGATTAATGATGTTCCACAAGAATCTGCACAACTTCGGTCATCATCATTTCCATCCTCCGACAAAGAGGTCAAGCTAGGTGGATTGCTAGCATTTTGGCTAGAGTAACCTTCAACAGCTTGGACAATAGATTTTGGGGAACTTTTCTGATGATTGCTAAAAACTTGTGCTTCTAAACTATGAAGCCTACTTGTTGTCTTGGCACATAGATTCCTAGAAGCCTGCAGTTCACTGTTACGCTTTGCCAGAGCTTCTTTCAGCATTTTTGTCTCTTCCTCCATTGTCAGCAACCTTTCTGTAAGAAACTCATTCTCTTTCTGGAATTTCTGTGAACTGTCAACCGAAAATTCAGTTACTGGGGAAAGATGTGGACTAGCAGGCTTAACAGGAGACCTCCTTAGCCGAGAATCTCCATAATCTCGTCCTAAACTCTCAACTTCTAGTTTCATTTGGGCTAGTGCAGCAGGGCCAGGCAACTTTTTCCGCACAAGACCGCGTAACCTTTGGCACTCTGCTTCAAGCTTAGCTATCTTTTTAACTCCGTCCATATGCTGCTTGTTAGCTGCTTCAGCAGATCTCATGCTCATATTCTTTTCTTCATTACGAATCTCCAACTCTTTGGAAACAACATGGAGTTCATACTTAAGTGAATTTATTTCCCTTTCACAAGATTCAATATTGCTTTTCAAAAGCTCAATTTCAGCCTCGGCTTGTGATTTTTCTTCATTTACTTTTAATAGCATGTTAGATCGGTCTTGCAGTGACCTCATAGTTGCCGCATTTTCAGCTGCAGATCTAAGGAGCTCTTGGTCCAAGTTGGTTATCTTAGCCTCAAGTTCCATCCTGATCTTGTCCAATTGTTTTGCCTTGGTCGTAAGAACTTCTTGCAAATTAAGTTCATGTTCTTCCTTCAAATTTCGTATCTGGCGCATGCACTCTTTAAGGGCACCATCCAAATGTGATGCTCTATCTTCCACAGTGAGCTTTGATAATGTGACTGACTCTAGATGATTTTTTAATGCCAAAGCCTCTGCTTCAGCCTTTTCCCAACCTGCAAAGGAAATGATCCCATGGAATGCATGTGAGTTATACAGTAAAGCATTGGTGTTACTATTCATGTCCAAGATGTTGAGACCATGGTTATACCTGATACAGCTTCTTCAGCAACTTTAGCATGCTGTTTAACAAGGTTGTCCTTAGTTGTCATCTCAGAATTTGCTGCAGAAAGATTTTCATTTAACTCTTTAATTCGGTCCTCCAGTTTCTGAACCTGCTCCTCGTATGTCCTAACTTGATCGTCTAAGCTAGTTAGTCGAGTGTATGATTCCACAGAAATTTGAACATAATTTGCTTTCTTGCAGTTGTCCTGTAAGAATCGAAGTGAAAAAGAAAAAGATAAAAAATTAAGAAATACAACCCAAAAACGTTTGATAAACAAAAAGCAAATCAAATTCACATGAATGTATACAGGTGCATGGCAATAATGCCAGTCCCCCACCATCCATTTGAATGCACAAGATTGGAACTTTAATAAAATAGAGACAAGAGTGGAGGTGACCAAATCTAACTATGCAAGTAGTGGTTCATGACATAATTCCAGAATGCTCCTTCTAGTAAGGAAGTCCCATTACTAAGCCATCGTTGAGAAAAGATAGACATGAAAAGCAATCAACAATGGCAGAACTAAAGGCAGGAGAAATGCCAAAAAAGAGTAAATAGGAAAAGAAACAAACCTTATTATCACCCTGTGAACCAGTTGAAGCCAAATTGGTATCAGCCGCAGAAGCAGCAGCTTTCTCAGACTTGTCAGATGATTTCTTTTTCCAGGGCCAACTCCGACGGTCCATCTCAGACTGCAATTTGTAATCCAAATAAGAATATTTATAGACAAAATACAAGAAATATTAATGGAACCTTGACAACAAAAAGGGTCTAAAAGATATAATCCTCAGTTATATCATAAAACATGAACTTGAATTTATGGATGATTCTAAGGTTCAGAATGGTAGAACAACCTCAAAAATCACAAAAACCCCTTTAGTGAAGCAAACCCAGAAACAAAAATCCAGATTCATGCACAAGGTTCAAAACAAGATCATAATGGATACTATTTATGGGAATTCTTAGTCACATCAGACATTTTCCCAAGATAATCCTAAGTCGTGCATTGTCAAAGATATATGTCTCTTCATCAGACCAGGTCAGATGCTACTCAGTTAATAATTAACATAAACAAACATAACACAACCTGAAACTGACTACCCTTTGTCTCCTACTGCGCAATTATGCTAAGAAACACCACTTTATGACCAATAATTCTTCTTTTGTCCCCTTAATAACAGATAAGTAAGTGTGGTTAAACACAAAGAAAAGTATTAGTTTCCGGCATTCCAAACACGAAATAAGTAGACAAATACAACTTCAGTAGACTTTAGTAATTTTTCACTCGTATAAGTCCAAAGTTTATAGGATAGTAATATCAAGCCAAAAAATCAGGTCGGCGACGTTTTAATGGCTACAACCAAGATGCAACGGCGGATTTTTCTGCGGTCAATCAAGACTCTTAAAGTCTAAATTCCCATCAATTGATCAAAATAATTAAACCAAAACTTAAATATTTATATCAGAAAACAAAATTATAGAACATAATCATCAGGAACTAACGATACAAGAGGTGGTAAACAATGGTTCTCAAGGTGAGATTTTGATGGAAGATGAAGAGAAGTACAAGTCCAGAACAAAGTATATCACTTTCTGTGAAGCAAGCCTGAGACTTTATGATACCGAACCACACCAAACAGAGAAGGATATCGAAATCACGATATAAAAGGAAAACCCATTTTAGCAAGTAAGCGGACAATGGTCAAGCACGTACGTATGTACTTCAATTGGTGAATCAGAACACGAGAACCAAACTCTGCTTCGAACTTAAAAAAAATGGAAGAAACCCAGAACGGAAACACTTAACTCCACCGACACCAACTCAAAACAGAATCTCTAAAAACACGCAATGGGTTAAAAAAGAAAACAAACTGTTGGCTCTCGAAAAAGCGGAAAGAAAAAAAGGACGACACGTCCGCTTCCTTCTTTTTCACTGATGCCCGAAAACGATACAAGACTCAAAAGTTCAGTGAATATGGCAAATAGCAACTAACTCACCGAGAAAAATGTGGGTCGGAATAAGATAGGAGAAGAAGAAACTATGTGACTGGATTGATCCTCTACTCTAGATAATGGAGATCTAAATTTACGACGGTTGGCTATTGACTGTGTGTTTAAAGATTAGTATGTGATTGATGACACAACCAAATGGGTTTGTTGAGGGTGGTGGCGACGGCGAAGGCAGCTTTCAGTGGCCGGAGACAATGGGCCGACGGTGGTGGGTGAGAGAGAGAAGTGAAAATATTCGGTTCGAGGTGTCACTTAAAAGGCAAGACATTGAAAAAGCTCCAAATCAATGACCTTTAAAAAATATATAAATAAAACAAATAAAAAGAAATAAACTTTTATATTTTAAATAAAATATATGTAATTTAATTAATTTTTAAAAGATAATAATACATTTTACAATTTTTGTTTAAATTTTTATACAATTTTTATTAAAAAATAATAAATATACATGATTGTTTATAAAAAAATTATATACAAAAATATAATTTGTTATCATAATTAATTCAACTGTTAAATTTTATTTTATTTAATTAAATTAATACTTAAATTATAAATTTTAATGATCTTTCTAAACTTTTATAAAGTATGAACCTAGTCTATTACTATTTATATTGGAAGCAGCAGATCTACTGCTCCTAAGTTACTGTATTCCTTGTGCCTCAATAAATCTCAATCATTTATTACAATAAGTCGGATGACTAGAGTCTTAAAGACACAGCGAAGCACAGTAATTCCGTATTTCGGGAACAACAAATCTGTTCTCATTTATATTGTATGTATTTTGCTGTTATTTTTAATAAATATTTTAAAATTTTAAAAATTAGTTAAAAGTTAAGAGTTTTTTATTTTAATTTTAAATAGTAGTTTATTAGAAGTGAAGGCGATGGGGTGGTGGACGAATTTGCCCTCGGAGAAAGTGAAATTTCACGATGGAGTCCCTAACGCTTGTGGTATAAGCAAGAGCTGAGCTGTATGCGATACTTGGAAAAGTCTGCAATATGCGATAATTTGGACCACCGTTACAGCTCAGACTAACGTTAATCGCATGTGATGCTATTACGTGTAGCTTTCGTGTATCCGAAGATCTGAGCCACTCATCAAACCATCTATGCCATTAATTATGGGGATTTTAGGGTGATTTCTTTTTCTAAAGGTAATAATAACATCTAGAGCCAACTAATCAATAGACCCAAGAATAAATTGGCCTAATGTGTTGACTTATTAAAAACAATCATGATGTGTAACCATAATTTGTATTTTAGCCCTTTGGAGAGTGAATTGGATACATTTTTTAGATGTAAATAATAATTTTTAAATAATGTGATTTAAATAACTTATTTAATAAGTCAATGGTAATTTAATTAATTATTACATTTTTTAAATTCATTTTATTTAAATTATTAAATAACCAAATTACACTAGGCATGATAGTAGATCGAGTCGAGTCGAATTGGACTTGCCCTTGACTCGATTCTTCTAAGAGACCACTCGAATTTATTCTAAATCTCACTTCAATTCGTCTAAGGTTGCTTAGTTTTAGTTTCACTTTTTAAAATGACATTATTTTAGTCTTTAAGTTTCTTAAAGATTAAAATTTAAAGGTTAAAATATCTGGGTTTAGAAATTTTAATCAAAATAATATTACTTTGAAGAGAAAATTCAAACCGGGCTTCGAATCAAAAGGATCGAACTCAATCTAAAATCCAATCAAGTCAAAGTCTAAATTAGATTTAATGTCCACCCTAAGTTTAATAAATATAACTTTTCTATCAATTTAAGGATCTCAAGTTTAGATCCTAAGAAAATGATTCTTATTTTTATAACTTAGAGTAGGACGGACCATAAATAAAGACACATTAACTAGGTTATTTAATCACAAATTTTTAATTTGTCAAGTAACTTATTTATAACACATAATTTACCAATCTATTTTTAAATATTTAATATTCTATTAAATACATGTTCTGAAAAATAATATTATACAAAGAAATTGTAGTTTGATCTGTAATTGAAGTACAACTATTTTTTTTTTTTTAATGGAGGAACCCGCAGCCACTATTTTTTAGATGTGCACTAGATAAATTTTCGAATTGACGTAATAGCCTGCAAATCATGTCAACTGGGTACTCCGTAATAGGCAAGTCCTGTACAACAGGCTCGATCGAGAGAGCGTAGATAGGAAGATTCGAACATAGAACCTTTTGGCCCTATGAGGCAGAAGAAATAAAAAAAAAGTGGCATGTATCAATAATTAAAAAACTCAATCGGTTTAACTAATTCAATCGCGAAAATCTTAGATTAGTTGACTTATCTATTTGATTTATTATAATAATTTTAATTATTAAAAATATTAATTTAATAATTAATCTTTTAGTTTCGTAAATTAATCAACTAATTTTTATTTAACATACTTATTTTTAAATAAACTTTATATTTTTCAATAGAAAAAGAGAGTTTTTCGTAATCATATTTTAAAATTTTTAATCTTTAACTTATTTTATAATAGTCTAAAACAAATTGAATCTTTTAAACTTTAAAATGTTTTAATTACCCGTTAAACTTTTGGTCCAGTAAAATGTGTGTTATCTGATCGTATTGAAAACCTTGTAGAAATTACCAATGTATTTATAAAAAATCGTATTTGTGAGTTTTCTTTACTTTTATTAAGTCTGCACAGTATATATTTTCGTGATCATTTTTGAACGAGAAGTATTCGTACTATTTTGTCTACTTCTAAACTTAAAGTTCTAGAAATCATCTTCATAACATGCATGGCATATGATACGAAGTTAGCAACATGACCACAAATTTCAACGACCACTTACAAAAGAAAATGCGGTGATTTGGGTACCCACAAATAGTGGGTATAAAGGATGGAGACACTGGCTCCTCATGTAAGGCTTTTTGTTCCTTCTTATCTCATCTCATAATAATATAAGCCTTTTCTTTTACCAAACACGCTTTGGAGTTTTCCTCATTTGTTGTTGCTTTGGACTGCGGGTATTGGACCAACAAATTAAATCCTCAGTTTCACTTATTTTGTTTAAACCCTTTTCTATTCAATTTCATCTGTATATTTACGTAGGATCCTTATAAATGCGTGGTTAAGATTTAATAAAATATGATAGGAACACTATAATCGAAACAGAAGATCTAATCTCCTTGAACCAATCGCTTTCTACTATGTGATGAGTCTTTTTCTAAAATTTTAAAATGTTTAAAAAGCTTTTATCTTTATCTAATAAGACAGGATAATCTTGTTTGAATATTTCTTAATTTAAAATTTTATAT
>JANZLH020000077.1:1800064-1817178 GCA_026770325.2 Erythroxylum fimbriatum
GTATTCAGCAACCGAAACTACTCAAGGATATGGATCAAAACAAGGATGTTCCGGATCAGCGAAATCTGGCTGAACCAAATAAAAAAGAAAAAATTACTAAAAATATCATTATCTTTACTATTGTAATTCGTGACCATTAATTTATTAAAAAAGAAAATTTATTTATGAAACAAGATTTAAAAAGTAATAATTAACAATAATAAACGTAGCAGAACGAGCAGGAGGAATCTCAATTTCTGTTGGGAAAAGGAGAGACGTCGACAGAATTAGAACTAGTTTTTCAGCGAAGAAAAGGAGTTTTTCATTGGAAAGTAGAGAGAGAAAGAAAAAAGAGGAGAGAAACAAACACTCGAGGAGAGAGAGAGCCGGTGAGTAAGTAAGGGAATGACTTAGAAAACTAAAAAAGAGACTAAAGAAGATAATTTAGAATTTTATAGAGGAAAAGATAAACATAAAAATGGTAATATTTTATTTTATTATTGTTAATTATTTATTTTTTAATTTTGTTTCATAAATAAATTTTCTTTTTAAATTTTTCCCATAAATTAAAAAATACAATTATAAAAACAATGGTATTTTTAGTAACATTTTCTTTTTTATTTATTAATGATCAAAATGTAATTCATACTTAAAATAATTTTTATTTTAAAAATTAAGGTATAATAAAACAAAACAATAAAAATATAAGGTTTAATGTATTTTAGTCACCAAAAGACGAAGAGTATTTTTGTTCAAAAAAAACGCAACATGTACAATTGTGATGGTGTCATCACAATATAGGGGTAAAAAGTCTTCTCGAATTTTAATCTCCTTTGACTGATGGTCAAGAGGGCAATAAATTCATTTTTAAAATAAAGAGAGGAACCCTTAAGGGTTGTGACTCGATGGTTGAGAGCGAGACTTGATTTCAGTTAGGTCTTAGGTTCGGTTCCCTGCTAGCCCCTCTTGTAAGTAGGGTATTCAAAAAAAATAAAAAAATAAAACGTACCAAAGGATAAAACACAAGAAAATTAAATGTTTTTTAACCATAAGATAATTATAATAAATTATTAATTTGAATTAAATTTAATTAATTCAATTTGAGATGATCATATAAATAACATTTAATTAGTCAACATTTAATATTCATATTGTACTTACTTTATTGTTATTTTTAATCTCTAGATAAGAAATTTTTAAAAAACTGAAAATTAAAAAATTTTAAATATCAAAGAATTATTTTTTAAAGTTTTTAAAACTATAGAGAAAATTTATGGCCAATGTAATATGTTCTAACTTGGAAAGCAAATGTTAGAATGCCTCCGGTGGCAAATGGAGCTCAGAAAGAAGAAGCTGTTTCTTTGACTTATAATTCCACATCTGAAAATTATACATGCTTGTCTGCTACAAGCCGGACATTATTCAACGATTCTTTGAATGCTTGCCAAGCAACCATAGAGTGACTTTGGGATGTCATCCCTTCCTCAACTACTTGCATTGCTCGTTTGTACAAATGATCAAACCATTGAACTGGGTTAGCAATATCCACATTGTTAGACCCAAAATCCGGTACATAAAGACGTTTAAAATCCTTCCTCCACCGTGCAAGAATATACTGGAAAGGTACTTCCCTCACCCCACTGTAGTCTAGAATACAAAGTGCATGTCGGCAAAGGTAGCCCTTAAAGTTGAAACAATTGCAAATGCAACGCACTTCTGCTCCTGTTTTATCATACACAACTTCAAACTTCCTCCCGTCATTTGGATCCTCCTCACCTCCTTTTTCTTTAACCATGTATGTTAAAATTGGTCCGCTGGCATGTACTTGTGCTATGCTGAAACAAGAGGACATCATCACTATCTCATCTTGAAACTTCCTGAAAATATCGTTGGTATACATCCCAGAGAGCTGCAATTCATAATAGCCAGTTGTCTTCAACAAGGAACTTGAATCCCTCGACTCAATATCATCGATAGCTTCCTTCTGATGTTTCTTTTGTAAAACTAGTTCATAAATGTCAAAGAACTCTTTCAAAGAAGTCTGTTGATGCACATAACCATCAAAAAAAGGACTCATAGACCCACCCTTTTGGAAACAGGATAACCCAGCAAACATAGTATCCTTGGAGTAAATTGGAACCCATCGCTCTCGATCTTCATAAACAGCTTGAAGCCATTCATGATCTGCAATTTGAAAATGTTGAACCATATTTTCCCAAGCCATCTCAAATTGCTCCACTTTTAGAGAGTCATAAATGGTTGTATTCAGCATCATCTGAAATGCCTCACAATCATGTAATGCACCCAAGTTTTTGAGGATATTCTGAACAACATTTGACAAGCAAAGGCGATGGTGAGCCCTGGGAAACACCTCTGCAATTGCATTTTGAATTGCCTTACATTGATCAGTAATAATAGTTTGCGGAGGACGACCAATCATACATGTAAGCCATGATCTGAAAAGCCACATATAGGTTTCATATGTGTCATCTGCAAGTAAGGCACAACCAAGCAGAATTGAATGCCCATGGTGATTTATTCCAACAAAGGCAAAAAGAGGAACCTCGTATTTGTTTGACAAGTACGTTGTATCAAATATGACAACATCTCCAAAGTAACCATATGCAGCTCTAGACCTAGAATCAACCCAAAGCACATTCCGGAGAAACCCCTCATCACTAAGATCCATCAAGTAGAAAAAGTTGGGATTAGTAAGCTGAACCCAACAAAAATAATTGTGGATGACTTGATCATCTCCCTTACGAAGTTTTAATCGCTTGGACGTATCAACTTGGTGGCTGCCATCTCCCTCGTTAGAATTTGAACCCAGAATATCTGGAGCAGTTGTTCTATACAATTTGATTGTTCGCACTTCCACATCAACAGTTGGTTCTACCTTTCTTTTAGACCCAGCATCCATTTTCTTGTGTGACTTTGAATTTTGGGCTCTCTCTGGATCAAATAAGTGATTGTGATCAAGCTTAACCTCATCAACCCTCCACCTGTTAGCCTCCACCAATCTCAATCTTATCATAGCCAGACAACCAGTTCTTGTTTCCTTTCTGCGGCTATTTGCTTCTTTAACAGTCTTAAAACCCTCACAGTTGCAGCATAACACTGCCCCACGCTTCTCCTTGCTGTTGCGTTTTGTCCAGGAAGACTTCACCCGTATGGCAAATCCCAATTCTTTAGCATAGCTGTTATAATAATTGTAAGCATCGTCATATGAGTCAAACTCCATGCCCACGACAGGTGGAGGATAGTCCTTGCCTTGACATTCACCATTTTGACCACCTACTGTGGTTGTGTCATCTCTATATGCAGCAAGATCATTGTCTCTAATATCAAGAATTTGCTTACAGTTTCTCTTGAGGCCATTGCCTTCAGACTCGAGATCATCACCATCAATCTCAACGTCGTTATCTCCCATCTCATGGTTGTCATCTTCAATCTCAAGATTGTTGCTCTCTAACTCAATGTCATTTCCCTCAATCTCGATATTATTTCCCTCACTATCAAGGCCATTGTCCTCAATCTCAAGGTCATTGCCCTCAATGTCAAGACCATTGCCGTCAAATTCAAGATCATCACCTTCCTCTTCAAGCACTTGGTCACTGTTTTGCGAGCCCTCTTCAATCTGAAAAGAAACAAAAGAGATCTAGTGAATTCCCTTGTTTTTTTTCCGTCAACAAGCCTAAAATTCAGGTTACATAAATTTTTTAACACATTTATGGAAAGTTTAGCAAATGAGAGTTTTAGAAACTACAGCTTTCAATACTGCTTCATAATCATGAAACGTTTAACTTGTGAAATTTTGTGACTTATAAAAGTCAGAATCCTTCACATAGGTGTTTGTTCTCCTAAATGACTTGCCACATTGTGCACGGATATTTAAGAGCCTTTAGCTGGTTTCGTCAGTCCACGATCATCATCCCAAAGTATAAGATTATGATACTTAGCAATTATACGGACGCCCATCCTCACTATCACTAGTATTACTTACCATTGCTTCCAATTCCAAGTCCAGGCCCCTAACAACCTAAAGATTCATTATGCTATATACTCATGCTATATGAACTCAAACGAAACTCTACCCATGCCCAAACTTCACTGTTAATCAAGGCCACTCAAGATACCAAACAACCTTTATCCACAAAACTTAAACCACCAAAACACTAAACAGCCGCAATAACTTCTCAATCTAATTCCCCATTCCATCAACTCAATAATCGGCAGAAGTGAAACTCAAGACCCGAACTTTTGAAATCTATAACTGCTTACCACACCCACAATGAACGAAATCGAAACCAAACATTGCAAACGCGAATTTCTTTAAACCTTAAACTCTGTCCCTATTCACTTCAACGATAAAAAAGCATTGCAAACGCGAGAAAAACAGACCTCAATCATGGCCATTCGCAACCGTTTTCTTCATGAATCTACTCCATCGAATTAAAGTTTGAAGCTTTCAATTTTTTATCGCCGGAACCTCCCCCGTCGTCTAAGCTAAATCCACCGCCGGTCCCCTTTTCGGAATATGAAAAAAAAAAGAGAGAGAAAGGGGTAAATCAGGAGTGTGACGCAGGCCTAATCTGGTGTTGGAATTTAATTTTTTTCATATATTTTTCTGAATCTTATAAAATTTAATAGAATATTATAAAAATTGATTAACCAAAACAGAAAATCTAATTTCGAATTTTAAATGAAACGTGCAAATTTACTTTTTCTTATTTATAAAATAAAATAAAATGTTAAATATCAACTTAATATTTTAAATTTTAAGAAATTTTAATAAAATTTTAAATTACTAATTTTTATATAAATTATATGCTTTTAATTTTTTAAATTATGTTACTTTATTAAATGTAGCTGGATGGTTGAGAGCGAGGCTTGACTTCGGTTAGGTCTTAGGTTTGATTCCATGCTAGCCCTTCTTGTAAGAGCTTGGAGTAGTCAGGATTTTACCTGTAAATGGAGAACTAGTTGAGTTTTCAATGATGAGGTGCATCCGCTTGGTCCGCCTGTGGGGTGGTGCCCCAATTAAGTCCTCTAAAAGGTGTGCCCACTTGGCCCGTCTACGGAATTCCCTCGAATCCCAAAAAAAACTGCCAATATAATTTTTAAAATTACGTATTATTAAAACTCTCTTAATTTTATATATCGGCTAAAATTTTACTTAATTATTATTATTGTCAAAAATTTGAAAATATAATTAAAACTCTCAAAATTAAATTCGGATGAATTCTAATATTTTTAATTTAAAAAAGTATTATACCATCTAAAATTGGCCCTTTATATTTACTCAAATTTAAAAGAAAAAACTTCCAAGCAGTCAAAGTCAAAGAAATACAACAACCAGAAAAGGGAATATAAAATAACGTGCGGCTTTTGTCAAAAAAATAAAATAAAATAACGTGCGGCTCAAATCGGCTGGGTACAACTAATCTTGACGTGTCGGCAAGGGCAAAGACGTCCATCAGCACACGTAAAACCTAGGTCAGTGGGTGATTTGGTAATTTCATCCCTCGCAGGACTTCTATATAAGAAAACATTCTCTTGAAGCCCTCTCATCACATATCTCTAATCTTTTCGTAGCTAAACGCGTAGATCTTCTCTCTATCTCTCTCTCTCTCAAGGTGTGTTTGCTTTCTTCGTTTGGGTTAAGAGAACGGTGTTTTTCATTTCGATTCTTAGATCTGTGATTCTTTGATGATTTTATTGTGTTCTGTTGAGTTGATTTGACTTATAGATCTGTCATCTTTTGTATGCTGCTTTGATCTGTTTGAGTTTTCTTCACCTGTTGGTTATGTTCTCCGATTATGAGTCGGACGTTCTTAACCTCTCAAGATGGTTCGATTTTTCAATTCTTAGTTTTCGGTGGCTCCTTTTTCTGTTTAGATCTTTTTTTAAAAGTTTGTGATCCGCGTCAATATGGTTTATTTTGTTCTTTAGTATTGTGTTTTTCTTCGTCCGATTTATATGTTTTATCGATAGATCTGATGGGCATGATTGCAACTTGTGAAGCATGTGCCTTGTTTTCAATTTGCCATATGGTGTTTGTGAGTTCCATTTCTGATTGGGCTTTTAGGGTGTAGAATTGTGATTCCTTTTTGTTGTCTTCTAGGATTCTTTATGAACCTCTCAAAAATCCCTCTGTTTTTTGAAATGAGTTTATGAGATCAATAAACCAACGTAGCAAAATTGACTTGTTTTCGTATAGATCTTGATGTTTTCCCATGTGTGAAAATTTTGTGTGGGTTCTTGTCTGCATTATCTTGTGTTTCGAAGAAAAAATGTTGTGGTATTGAATGTTTGGGTGTTTGGTTTTGAGTATGGATTATAAATATTAACATGTGGTATCTTTTGATTTAACAGATGCAGATTTTCGTTAAAACCCTGACCGGCAAGACAATCACCCTCGAGGTTGAAAGCTCAGACACCATCGATAATGTCAAGGCCAAGATTCAAGACAAGGAAGGCATTCCTCCTGACCAGCAGAGATTGATTTTTGCTGGAAAACAGCTTGAGGATGGCCGCACTCTTGCGGATTATAATATTCAAAAGGAGTCGACCCTTCACTTGGTTCTCCGTCTTCGAGGTGGCATGCAAATATTTGTCAAGACCTTAACCGGCAAGACAATTACCCTAGAAGTTGAAAGTTCTGACACTATTGATAACGTAAAGGCCAAGATTCAGGATAAAGAAGGCATCCCACCGGACCAGCAGAGGCTGATCTTTGCTGGCAAACAGCTCGAGGATGGTCGCACCCTGGCAGATTACAATATCCAAAAGGAGTCCACCCTGCACTTGGTGCTTCGACTTCGAGGTGGCATGCAGATCTTTGTGAAGACTCTAACTGGAAAGACAATTACTCTTGAAGTTGAGAGTTCCGACACCATTGATAATGTGAAGGCCAAGATCCAAGATAAAGAAGGCATCCCACCTGATCAGCAAAGGCTGATCTTTGCTGGAAAGCAGCTTGAGGATGGTCGCACCCTGGCAGATTACAACATTCAAAAGGAATCCACCCTCCACCTAGTCCTCCGTCTCCGTGGTGGCATGCAAATCTTTGTTAAGACCCTCACTGGCAAGACAATAACCCTGGAGGTTGAAAGTTCAGACACAATTGATAATGTCAAGGCCAAGATTCAGGATAAGGAGGGCATCCCACCAGATCAGCAAAGGCTGATATTTGCTGGAAAACAGCTTGAGGATGGTCGCACTCTTGCAGACTACAATATACAAAAGGAATCTACCCTTCACTTGGTTCTCCGTCTGCGAGGTGGAATGCAAATTTTTGTTAAGACCCTAACTGGCAAGACTATCACCTTGGAAGTTGAAAGCTCCGACACAATCGACAATGTGAAGGCCAAAATCCAGGATAAGGAGGGCATCCCACCCGACCAGCAGAGGCTGATCTTTGCAGGAAAGCAACTTGAGGACGGTCGCACCCTCGCTGATTATAATATCCAGAAGGAGTCCACCCTTCATTTAGTTCTCCGTCTGCGTGGTGGTATGCAGATTTTTGTGAAGACGCTTACAGGAAAGACCATCACCCTGGAGGTTGAGAGCTCTGACACGATTGACAATGTCAAGGCTAAAATCCAGGACAAGGAGGGTATTCCACCTGATCAGCAGAGGCTGATTTTTGCTGGGAAGCAGCTCGAAGATGGGAGGACACTTGCCGATTATAATATCCAGAAAGAGTCCACGTTGCACCTTGTTCTCCGCCTTCGCGGTGGATTCTGATTGATATTGTGTTTTCATGGATGATGATGTTGGCATGTTGCAGCTTGAATAAGTGTTATAAAGAACACTATTATGGTCCTTTTAATTCCTTTTATGGCTTTTTAAACTGTGTGACTATTGTGTGAATGGCCTGTTAAGGTCATAGCTATTGTGATATATAGTGATGGAAGGACAATGTTCTAATACGAGCCTTGCACTAGTTATGTAGTTGGTATGTCTTATGCGGCCCAATCTTTACATCAAGACATTATCAACCTGTTAGCCGATTCCAAATACCAACCAATGAAGCCTTAGTTGATAACTGATACTTGTTAGGTTCAATCCAAATCGCTTCTCTCTCTATTAACGTCGACACAAAAGGTTACCAAGTGACACTTGAAGGAATATAATACAGATATCCACTCGGTTCCTCCTTCCAGACTACAAAAGTATCAAACATGGCAACCGAGTGATGATAGGCTAATAACACTGTCAATATTTGTAAAATCAAAAGCTGACCAAAACTATGCTCCACATGGCAAAGTCATCTACTCAAACTTTTTTTGACCTATTGTTTCGAGTGCTGAGTTTCCTCTTAGATGTCAGATCTTCCTTGGCTTGTTTAGCGGTTGTTACTTTTCTTCTCTTCTTCATTTGACTGCCTCCATCATCATTTGCCCCGGAATATCCTGTTTTAGAGGGCTTCTTATTCCGGCCTTTAGTGCCTCCCTCTTCCTCGCTCACAGATTCATCTGAACCCACATCATCGTTTTCATCATCTTGACTCTCAGCTTTGCCTTTTGAACCCTTCTTGACACGCCCTTTAGGCTTCAAGTCTCTCTTTGCTTGTACCCTTTCAACATTCTCCTCTTCCTCACTTAGTGACTCACTGGCACCATCCTTTTCGACATCTTTACCACCTCTTTTCTTCTTTGTAGGCTGTTTCTTGGCTTCCACTGCTTTTGTAGCTTGGTTTCCCGTTAGCTTTTGCAACTCTGGTACGTAGGCTGTTGTCTAAATCCAAACATAAAATAACTCATGAATTCTACACAATTTTGCTATTTATATCTACTTCTATGAATCCACAGAAGAATCCTTTAAATAAACCACTAAATAGATAAAAAGTGAGATAAGAATCCTTTAAATAAACCACTAAATAGATAAAAAGTGAGATAATACAACATACCCTACCACCAGCAGTTATGAAATCAATTCTTTTTCCTGCCATAACCAAAAAAAAAAGCATCAATGTCTCTGTGCATGGCAATTAGTTTTAATAGATGGACAAGAAGGGTATGCAGTTTCTTATTTTCCCTCCAAAGGTAATAAAGATTGTATGAGAAAAGTATAAATAGAAGGGTTGAGGCTCATATATGGCCAGACCACAGGAGGAAGGAGATATCGTGTAAGGTCAAGAGCCAACCATCAACGAAAGCCTTCCCAGGCTTCTTTTCTCGGAAATGAAAAATCCAATTGCTGGGGTATTGACTACTATCAGCCCCAACTTCTACTGCTTTTTCAATGACCTGTAAAAGTGATTTACTTTTTGTCAAGATGATCACTAAAAATATTATCTTACCATTTACTTTCCCAGGCTTTTTTCCCCATCGAGAATGAAACAACCACTCGAGAGGGAATTGACTAGATTCAGCATCAACTTCAACCGCATAATGAACAACCTACATATTGATTCCTCTATTTTTGCATGAAAATTGAATGCCTTTGCAAATCAGATTTTGAGTTTCGCAATGAGACTCCAGACTGAATATAGCATAAGTGTCCTACCTCCTTAATACAATCACGTAAAGTGACACAGCTTTCTTTTGACATACTAGAAGCAATCTGCAGTGGATGAATCCTCGCCTGTGATTAGAGTGAAAATATGAGACCAGTAGCATGCTTTGATATTTGAGTTACAAAATGGCTACAAAGTGAAAACATCCCTCATAAGAAGGAAGCTTTCTGATGAAAAATTTTTGGACAACGTAAATCCTTAAAAACATAAACTGGGATGCTTGGAGGGCAATATCTTTCTAAAGAATTTCCGTTTTTCCCTAACTGAAACATGTTCTAGCCTAGTGAACCTACTAAATTTAAGATGAACAAGCATAGTAACTAGATACCAGAAAAGATAGGATTATCCAGTTGCAGTTAGATCCAATCTGTTCATGCTTTATATCTAAATGCACTTCAACAGCTCATTTAATACATAAGCATTTTAAAGAACCCTTGAAAGTCCAGTAAGCCCTTGTTGAAGATGAGTCCCTTTTAGAAATAGAAGGTAGAGGAGGAGAATTAAGATAATTGAAGCCACCACTTTCACCCACGCCTAAAAATAGTTAGTAAACATGCAATCATGCAACCAAATCAATAGCCAAACTATTATGGTAAGTGTTGAAATGTTGTGTACAACCACGAACGAAGAACTAAAGGTGCTAAGCGAGGATTAGATTTATTGACCTGGTACAGCACTTCATCTGCAACCCAATTGCCGATGCCAGAAACAAAACTCTGTGAACATAAGAACAGTTAAAGGCAAAGATAATAATCAAGGGATGCTTTGAAATAACCATAAAGTTAGTCACAGAGAATTCTAAAGCCATCTAACTGAACAACTGAATTTTGAGGGCTCATCTATAACAAATGACCATCTGATAGCTTCCTATGGCAAAAGAGGATGCATCTACAAAGGATGGGGACTTAAAATGGTCATCTCAGAACCACTAATGATAGAATTTAAAGCAACTATAACTTCAAAGACAATTTCTCTAACACGTATCAATAGAGATACACACACAAAAAGAATGCTTTGGTAGATGATAAATTTCCTACAGCTGCATAATCTACGGAAACCCAATGTCCCAATATTTGAGGTCAAGTTTATGCCCCAGAGCAGAGAGTTAATAAGTTAAAAAAGGATCAAGTACCGTGCTATCTTGTAAATAACATGAACATGCATATGGATTATGATGAAATAAATGGAAACTTTTCAATCTAGAATAGTCCTATTTCAGCAAACATTTTTGCCTTTCCAAAGCTGCCTGAACTGCCTCTCTCAATAATTACCACTTCTTAATTCTTTTATCATTAGTCCTCGAACAGTAACATTTTAGCTTTTTAGTGACACCTGCTTACAGTATAACACCCATAACCCATTGGTTATATGTAGCCAGAGCATTTTGGAAAGGAGAAGTTAAGAAAACCCATGTATTTCATAGATCTCCATGCTCATATGTTACACTTATATTACAGCGTGTCCAAATTGGAGGTTAATCAGCAAGATGTTTAACCTGGTCCAGTAATAGAGCTTTGATTGCAATTTTCTTCTTGAGTAGAGATTCATAAAATTCATCAGCTGTCATTAACTCCAAAAGTGCATCAGGGCCGAGTTCAGATATTGGGGGAACGGAAGTGGGCTGTACCAGAAAGGATTAAGAAAAAATAAGTATTGTGTACATTTCAACAGAGAAGCACAGAAATGGAACAAAATAAATCCTTGGGAATTAAAATCAAATACATCTTGGAGCAAGCGAACTTTAGCAAATCTCCTCTTGTCAGTGAAAGACAGCTCCAGACCATCATCTAGCTGCATGAGTACCAAAATTCTTCAATTGGTGGAAATGCGCGTCGGTTTCAGATTTTACATGCATAAACATATATAATTTCAAGTTCATGGTTATATAGACACTTCTAAATTTCCACATCCATTCACGTAAACAACCCATGTAATCCATGAGACACATTGAAAAAGAAAATTCATTCAATCTATTAAAACATGTTCTTACTTCGATAAATATCTTTGAATATTTGGAAGGCCACTCGTCGTTGTCCTTCACAGCAGACCTGAAGATCATAGATTAGCAGCCAGTTAATATCAGAGATACATCGCATCACTGAAAATGCAAAGTCCCACAAACAACCATTTTGAAGTATTGCATACCTGGCTAAAAGACCACAACTTAGTATCAAAGAATAATTGATAATTGAAAAACTGTATACTTAATAAGGAGAAAACATAATTGTACAATATGTCCAACTTATCTTACTATTTCAAGAGAGAATTTTCAACGATCCTGCAACAATACTTCTAGGATAGTAGATTGCATAAGAAAGAAATTTCGCACTTGCAATCAATACAGGAATATACCTTGGCTGTTAAACAAGGGCAGAGGAAAAAAAGTTGAATGTACTAGTTTCAAATTCTAAAACCCGATTCCTTAAATCAACTCAATTAGCGAGCACAATTTCTTTAGTACAAAAGCATTGTTAGAACATGAAGTGTTCAGGGCAACGTGCGCACACAAAATTTTGCGGATATGACTCACCTCTTGTACTGGGTAACAGCAACCCCCTTAATGTATATAGCACCCGCCATCCCTGAAACAAATTCTCAATCTTATAAGCAAATATAACTAGCAAAACATAGGCTATAGTTCAACATTGGCTACATATGCTGATGAACTCGTGAACCTAAGTTTAACGCTCGAAAAATAATCAAGTAATCAAGGAAATAAGACAAATTGACCAAAAAAAAAAAGACTCGAGCTTTCTAACAATTTTATAAACTTGCAACAACTCCAACCCACAGAGCCTTACTTCCCAACAAAGACGAAAAGGGCATGCGATAAAGGAACAAAGACGTACCTTTTAGAAAAAAAAACGATAAAAAAACAAAAGATGGCTATTTTCTATATGACAGCAAAAAAGTGAAGCAAACAAGAAGAAAGTAGCAAGTCTGTTTTGAGACAATCGAGAACCATACCGAACTGAAAGGTAGGGAAAGGAGGGGAATCAAGTTGAAGCCAGAGATTCTTGCCCTTACGAAGAGCCGAGATTAGGGTTTTGCCAACGAGAGCGGCCTCGAAATCGGACGGAGACACGCCGTCGATGACTTTGGAGTCATTTGCTACGATGGCCTTTGTGATCCTCTTACCCAAGCAGTTCTGCTCTATGGCTCTCCTCGCCGCCTCCACCTCCGGCAGCTCCGGCATTGTCGATTCGTCCACCGGCGAGTGTGTTGTGGTTTTGGCGCCAGAAAAGGCGTAGAAACTAGGCAGTATAATGGGTCACACTGTCACAGTGGGTTTAGTACCCTTTATAAAAGAGTTGCATGGTTAAAATGTGTTGAGTTCAATTTCAATTACTATGCTTAGAATATATCTTTAAAAAAAAAAAAATACTATGCTTAGAATTTTAAAGCACTCTTTTTTTTTTTTTTGAACAACTAAAGCACTCTATTATTCTTTCAAAAATTAGCATAAAATATAAAATGAAATCATAAAATATTCAATGTTGACCTTCATAATATAATACTTGAATTTTAATATTAATTATAAATAAAGTTTACAGTATAGTATTATTAAAATCTGATCAAACTTTAAAAAATATTTAATCCAACTCAAATGGCTTCCATAAGTTAAGGGTTGAGTGACAGGACAGCCCAATTACCTAGCCTAGTGTTGCTGCTTGCTTGATTGAAAAAACAGAATCATATTCTTGTCCAACTTTGTTAATTGCTCGTATTGTCCTTCCTGTTCCATGTGAAGGCTTGAGATATGTAATTGCTTACCGTAAACGCTAGCTTCTTGTAAATTTTCTTTTTTTTACAAAGGAAAGAAAACTTAAATCACACCCTAACTAACAAAGCGATCAGTGGTACAAAATTCTGTATTGATCACGGTGAAGATGAGTCATGACCAGAGTCAGAGGCACCTGAAGAATATGAAATCTGGGGGTTTAGCGCGTAGCGAGAGAGGCCAGACTATTTGCATACTGGTTCTTTTTGCAATACACATGATGAACCTTCACCTCCTATGCACAGTGGAGTAAGTCTCGGATATCTGTCACCAAGAAAGAATACTCAATCGAAGGTATAAAAGAAGAGAAGAGAATATTGATCACCTCTAACGAATCGACTTCAACGATCACTCGGCGATAGCCAAGTGTCCAGCTAAATTAAGTCCTGAGTGGACTCCTCAGAGTTCAGCAACTATCGGCGAGGCTCGTCCGAGATAGTGAAGAAAGCCCCCACACCACTGTCCATGATAATCCCTAATCAATCCCCTAGCAGCAGCAATATTTGACTCATATTTGACCGCCTCATCGGTATTAAGTTTGACCAACCTCTCCATCGATTTGGTCCAACCCGTAAGATGACCGGCAGGTAGGCCCTGATCTCTATAGACACAACTTTCCACTACTCTTACGCAAACTGTCCAATTGCATAGTCCATAACTACCCTAGGCCCGTCTGCTGGCCACTCAAAATCAACTTCAAAGATGCTTTTGTTCCGCCATCTCCACAAAAACCAGCAAGCGACTCCATAAATTATAGTCCAATGAATCTGCTGTAGGTGAGATTGTTTCGTAAGGTTTGATTTAACCCACTGCTCCATATCTTGATGAAAAATCTCTGTGTCAATCACTACGGAGGGAAATTTACACCAGAAATCTTTCACTTGACGACAGTCCCGAAGAGCATGCAAAGTGGACTCTTCAGTCCCATAGAAGTGACATTTGCTATCCAAAGTGAGGTGTCTGGCCATTCTTTGGTGATTTGTCAGTAGCTTTTGCTTCGCCATTAACCAAAGGAACGCCCTAATCTTCTGGGGGTTTGTCCATTTCCATATTAAATCCCAAAGATTACTAGTCTCAGGTGTGGTATTGCCTTCGATTAAATTGTAGGTGGAATCTGTTGAAAATCTCCCATGTGTTATTTGACCCCAAATAATGATATCTTCCACAGTGTTTGCTGGATTAAGATGAATCGCTGCGATATCCAGACAAATTGTGAAAGGAAGGTACTGCTGAAATAGGTGCAACTACCAGAGACCGTCGTCAGTCGTGAAATCCGCTACTGTGGCGTAAAGGGCGCTTTCAAGAAGAGGAGATGTCACTACTGAAATAAGCAGTCCCCAACCGTTAGCCAAATTATCCAACCATAATAACACTTTTCTCCCATTGCCCAGTGTCCACCTTAGGCCTTGTCGAACAAAGTGATTGCTCATGATAGAGGAAATGATAATCGCAAAATTATCACCTTATGTTTCGAGTTTTAAAAACTATTTTATTTTGTAATATTTTAAAAAATAGACCGAAAATTGAACTGGTAAGATACAAAATTTAAAATGTTCACTAATATTAGATTGCTATAAAACCGGTTAAAAATTGAATAAATTTTGAAAATTTTAAAAATATTAAAAAAAATTAAAGTTTAATTGTAAAAGATGAATGTTAAATGAAAATTAATTTGTTTGTTTTAATTTATAAAAATGATTAATTTATAAAAATTGTTCAATTAATTAATAAAATGATTGATTTTTTGCAACAAAAAATATTAAAGTAATTCAAACCAAAAAATTATATACTAAACTAAAAATTTGACCTATTCAATGTTTTCATTATCAAACAAACCAAGTTGGATCAATTTTAAAACATCGTTATTTTACTTAATTAAAAATTCATCTCATTTCATTCCATTCTATTATAAACCCTCCTCTCAAAAAATAAAATAATATTACATTTCATTCAATTCTATTAATAAACACTCCACTAATCATAGCCTTATTAAAATGGGCCTGATCTTTGTTGTAATTTCCATGTCCAAGTCAAAATCAAGTCTTGGACTGCAGTTAATCTCATAATCAACCGATCCAAAATAAGTCAGAACTGTTATTGTTGTTTCTTTTTAGCAAATGACATAAACCTAACATGGTTTGAGAATGTGAATTGGTCTTAGTTAAGTTTGCATATATATATAATTTATCATATAGTTCTGCTGGCGGCATTTTTAATCAACTCTATCTGCGTAACAATATATATACATATATATATATATGAATTGAATGAGATTTAATATGCCTATTCTTAATCTTGGTCAGCTTTTTTTTTTAAAAAATTGGCATTATTTAAAGGGATAATCCAACATCATAGTTGAAAGTGTCTAATAAAAAAGTCAGCGGCGTATACCAACTATGTCTATTGGGATATCGAGTAGCGGCTTTAGCCAACATGTGGGTTACTCTATTAACATGCCTAGGAATTCATGTAAAAGTAAAGGACCGAAATCTCGTAGCTGTGTCATTGCACTCGGCTATGATCACTCCCAACTCACTAATACCTATGCTGGAGCCATGGAATCGTTAGACTAGTTGAAGGCAATCGGTCTCCATCTCCACTGACGTAACTCATGTGTGTATCAATTAAGATAGGGCCTCTTTGAAAGCCATAGCTTTCACAATAAGAGGGGTGTAATATGAGTGGGAAACCCAAAAAATATTTAATAAATTGCCTTTAATCCCTTAAGACTACGCCATACGACCTTGTCCCCTGCGCCTCGTGAAATGCAGCATCAATGTTGTACTTTACGACTCCATCGGTTGGGCTTAATCATCGAATTATTGGTGCATCCACCCCTAATGGTATGCCGGCATCTCTCGTCTGGTCAACTTATTCAATAACAAGGTGCATTCATTTATCTTTTTTCGTGGTGGCCTTTGACTAGAAACTTAATTTATAGACCTCGGCTAAATCGTTACTTTAAAGGTTCTTCCATAATTGACTAACTATTATTTTAATTTGAATCTTCCCCTTAATTAAGGATGACAAATCTTGAATCTAGGATATGTTTTTAATTAAATATTATGATTAATTTAATTTAATTGTTTTGAGTTAAGTTAAATTATTCAGTTTGAGTATAAATTTATCTTATTTTTAAAATTTGAATTAATTAAAACTTAATTAACTCGAACTATATTCAATCAAATCATATTTTTAAATTCTTCAATTTTATTCAATATTGGTTGAACTTTTTAAATTATAAATCTCTTATTTTATCGTTTTAATTTCCAATTTGATTTTTAAACTATTGCTCGAAAAAGAAAGGGTATCTTACTGTTTTTTTGTTCAAATCCAAATCTTTTAATTTGAATTAAAAAAGCTTGTGCAATTGATGCGCGTTGCAATTTTTATGGCAGCAAATTAATCAAACTTACATTTGAGATTCAATACAGAATGAAGCATAGAATCACAAATTGGATTACTTAGTAGTCTGTTGTTATGTCATTATTGGAATCAATTTTGTATCATGAAATAAGTAATATTTCATCTAAAGCATAAATTTAGGAATTGTCTGGTTCTATTTCAATTTTTCTGATATAGTTTTTAGTATTAGTTTTAATTTAAATTTTAAATTTTAAATTTATTTCAAATAAAATCAAAATTTTGTTGGTTGTTAAGGTTAATATACCTATATTTTTATTACTGATAATGATTATATATTAGATAAACTTAAAAATAAATTATGTTTAATTAATTTAATTTGTTTTAATCTCATATATAATATTTATTAATAAATAATGAATCAAAATTATTTTCTTTTATTAAAATAAAATTTAAAATTTTATTTTA
>JANZLH020000077.1:1834754-1846219 GCA_026770325.2 Erythroxylum fimbriatum
TCCGTGTTTTATTATCGTCTCCAACACATTGAGCTAGCTTTGAAGTAAGTCCCCAAGCCAGTCCATTATTGGCTCATCATATATTTGCCAATCATCTATGGTCATTTCAATATATAAATGACTGGATTAAAAAGGGTTGATGTAGAAAGTGAATAAAATTTAGCTTATTATATTAAGTTATCTACACAAAAACCAGTTATTTACATGGAAGCTCGATTTCATGCAGTTATTTCTTTAATTTTGAATTGCTTCCTGTCTCCTGCAGTTATTTCTTTATGCAGTTATACCCTTGTTTTATTCAATTATTCTTTATCAAGTCCTTTCCAATTTTAAGGTTTTGCATTCGACCTCCTATATTGACTCTCTTATGAATGCTAAATATTTTTGGCAGATATGTACATCATGCCTTGTACCTACTCCATTTTACCTGTGGATTATCTCACCCTAATACTGCTGCAACATTTATCAATGTGGCAATGATGGAGGAGGGTATTGGGAATGTTCATATTGCTCTCAGATATCTTCATGAAGCTCTAAAGTGCAACCAGAGATTGTTAGGAGCGGATCACATACAGGTCTCTCTCTCTCGCATTGGATACACGTGCTTAAATTTTTGAGGCAAATACAAATATTTGTTTCTGTTCGTATGCAAAATCAAAAAGTGATTGAAGAACTATTGATGCAGATTTCTTTGTTTGCTTTTCTACTTGCAGACAGCAGCAAGCTACCATGCCATAGCCATAGCTCTTTCACTAATGGAAGCATATTCCTTAAGTGTTCAACATGAGCAAACTACACTTAAAATACTTAAAGAAAAACTTGGATCGGAGGATCTCCGCACTCAGGTAATCAGAAAATACAGAGTTAGAGTGTGTTGCAGAAATACTTGCTAACCGCGTAATGTACATTAGAAGTATGCCATAATTGTAGGAGTTTAAAGCCCTTGGGACCTACTCATTCTCCATCCTGAAGGCATGGAAGATGTAGTTAATGTTGTACGTAATCCATGGCTTTGCTTTGGGAGTCCATCTGTATGCATAACTTGGGTTTGTGAAACATTTTTGTGCAGGACGCTGCTGCATGGCTTGAATATTTTGAATCCAGGGTTCTTGAACAGCAAGAAGCTGCAAGAAATGGAACTCCTAAGCCAGATGCATCCATTGCAAGCAAAGGTCATCTTAGGTATTGATATGGTATCCTCCATATTACTTGTATTCGAATGCAACTATATCTTTTGGTAACAAATCTGTGATCCTTTGTTGCAGTGTATCAGATCTATTAGATTACATCAGTCCAGGTCAAGATTCAAGAGGAGACGGTACACATAGGAAACAGAGGCGTACAAGGGTAAAACTTCAACTTGCTTATTACGTATAGATCTAGTTTTGCATGTCTTTAAGGGCAAGTTAAACTTGTGTTTGGAACCGGCACTGCTAGTTTCATGTCAAAAGGCAATATAATCTTGACAATTTGACTTTTCCTTGCTCTTTTCAGAGGATAAAAATGAAATAGAACAGGCAAACCCAATCAGTTTGCCATTCTGATTGAGTCTTGTTAAATTTCCAAATCAGTTTACTTAGTGAACTGGTTATTGAAATGAAGAATTTATTATTATTGGGAACTTGGAAATAGTCCTATCCAGGTTATGGAAATTGGAAAAATTATTTCCTTCCTTTTACATTGTTACATTCCTAAGGATAACATGTATTTATTTATGCAGAGAATGTACTAATTATGTTGTAGCTATCCAACTTTGGTTTACATTGCACAACTTAGGGATGATAGAATGTCATTCTAGTTTTTCTTATTACAATTTGCCAGATGCTGCAGTTTCATGATAAAACCAGTCAAGCTGATCAACCAGTAACAATGAAAGATACGGTGAATCATGATGACTTGCAGAGTGTAACAGCCATGGTGGATGATGTTGAGGAAGTAAATGTGGACACAGTTCATTATGACGGAGAAGAAGGAAACGTTGCTGTTAATATATTCAGGTCAACATTTTCAAGTGAAGAAGTTGAAGAATCAACTTCAGATGAAGGATGGCAAGAAGCCAATCAAAGAGGACGATCAGGTAGTACTAATGGCAGGAAATCTGGCATCAGGCGACCAGCCTTGGCAAAGCTAAACGCTAGAGGTGCTCGGTTATCCAATTTCAGAGAAAGTAGTTACGGGCGGGAAATCAATTCTCCTCCCAAGAAAACAACTAATGGCAGCTCTAAAACTGAGTTTCCAGTTGAACAAATACAAAATCATAGTAAGAGAATTATGAAGGATGCGACAAAAGTTTGTAATTCTAAAGCTTCATCTACGTTAGGAAACCTTGCTGCTATTGCATCTAAATCTATATCATACAAAGAAGTAGCTGTGGCACCCCCAGGTTCAGTTTTAAAGCCATCTGTAGAGACAGTAGAAGATTCCAGCAAGGAAAAGACCGAGACCCAGTTATCTAGCATTCCTTTTGAAAGATCGAAGGAGGAAGAAACAAGTCATTGTGTCAATGGGAAGATATCGGGTGAAGATGTTTCGGAGGGAAATTGTGGAACTCAATCAGAATCTGATGTTGAGCCTGAAGAGAACCCTTGTGACCAGGAAAAGTCAATGGAAATTAATGGAAGTAAACTTTCTGCTGCAGCTGAACCATTTAGTCCAGGAGCTCTCCCCATGGTTCGTCCACTGAAAATGGTGGCTGTGACAAATATCTATGATGTAAATGATAGTCAAAGCGTGGCTGCACCACCGGTGGCACCTCCTATTGCTGCTAGAGTTGCTTGTGGACCTAGATCACCTCTATTCTATAGAACCAACCAGGCTTGCCGAATGAGACAGAGTTTATTGAAACAACGATCTTCTGCAGGGATGCCTCCTCGATGTATGAACCCCAATGCACCCGAGTTTGTACCAAGGAGAGCTTGCCAAGCACATTTTGGAAGTGAAGATACTGGTGTTTCAACAGAGGCAAACCCTTTGCTTGAGACAAGCAAGGGTAAAGAGGAAGAAGTTGATAATGAATCCAGCAATGACATGAAATATGCCACTTCAGAAAAAGTCAGTTCATCTAGAAAGGAAGAACTTGCAAGGCAGATTCTGCTAAGCTTCATTGTGAAATCGGTCCAACGTAACGTGGATTCGGGGAATGAACCTATATCTAGTGAGAACAAGTTTGTTGGCTCTGAGAATTCTTTTGATGAAATTGCAAACGACAGTGCAATAATAAAAATTTTCCAGGGAAATGAAGGAAAGACAAACTTCTCCACTGAGTCCAGTGATAATGAGCAGGCGAAAACATCAAGTGTAAATAAAAATAAGAATGGCGATGGTGATGGATTCATAGTTGTGGCAAAGCGGAGAAGAAATAAGCAGCGGTTCCAAAATAGAGTCCCTGGGTTATACAACCAGCAGTCAATCTGTGCTTCTGTTCGCTGAAGAGTGACAAAAGCAAAGTTAATCAACAGGAAAGTGCTGCCTTTTTATCTGGTTGATAATAAAACAGCCTCACCCACATAACATTTTAGCACTGGATAAGAAGAGGGAAAATTTCTTATATATAGAATCGGTGTAAAAATTTGTTAAAAGCATCAAACTCGGCATGTTCCTATGATATCTGTGTACAAATTGAGGTTCCATCTTCGCAAATTTTGTTTTGTAAATAAAAGGCTGAGTGCCAATGAAAGTTTCGCTGTCACTATTTTCTTGACTTATCACCAAGAGTTATTTTATTGGAACTTGCCAGGCTACAACCAGAAACTCCTATGGAGATTGAAGAGTTCTTACATTGGATTCTCCTTGTGTTTTTACATGTTGGAAGAAACAGCATGTGACAACGTAACATCCCTCCTTTCTTACTTTACATCAGCAAATGAATGTATATACGTAGAATCTGAAGCACTTCTATTTACATAGCGTCAAACCAAATCTGGTAGCTCAATATTGTATCTTTCCATAAGACTACAACATCATCTTCCCTCCAGTATTTCTGAGTTTGTTCTGAAGTGTATAATCTATCCCCTTATGTGCATGCAGAACTTGATGAGCATTATATCGATAAGAACCCGCAGTACTTACTCTTATACGCTTAATAATTTACCTGATAAATGTTTCAGTAAACCAATTGTTCTGATACTTTTTCATCGTTGATTCAGAACATGCAGTCTTTGGGGGCTAGTGACAGGTGTGTTATCTTTCTCAATTTCTAGTTTATTGAGCATCTTCTCGGACTAGAAATACATTCAGAAGCAAAGAGCAGTAGCAGCAATCATTGTTGGGGGTGTACGAAGGTTGGTTTGACATTCGGAATCCATTCCCAGGTGGAATTAATTGCATCATCCTGTACTTAAGTTTTCGTAGGAAATTTTCTTACAACGTAGATTGGAGGTATTAATGTAAATAGCAAAACTGTAACCTTTTACATCTTAAGACTACAAATCCCATGTATTAAAGACTTGTCTTAAATCGGTATAGGTAACAAGCTACTAGCTAATTTAGATATTTACGTGGAAGTAATGAGAAGAAATGGCCATTGTAATTATCTATAATATAAGCCGGGATTGGAGGCTTACTTAGAGATAGTAATGGCGTGTGGATAGCGGGTTTTTCCTGCGAGATTGGGATCACCAATATATTGGTAGCAGAACTTGGGGCCCTTATAGTTATGGGCTTGCCTTCGCTAGCGCCTACCCTTGGGAAGGTCTTCTAGTTGAGTCTGATTATAGGGAAGCGTTGCGGTGTCTTTCCCTTCCTTCCGATGAGCTAGTATTCCATCCGTTGGCTAATCTCATTTCGGATATCTAATCTCATCTAGCCAGGATAACCCACTATCATCTCAACCATGTTTTTCGAGAAGAGAATTAGTGCGCAGATTTTTTAGCCCGCTTTAAATCGGCAGGAGAAATTGTAAGGAGCGTTTGGATTACCCCCCTCCTAGCCTCAGTCGTCACTTGCACGCTGATGCGCTAGGGGTTATGTTTAGTCGTTAATGTATCTGACGAAACAAAAAAGAAAAATCTATAATATTCCTCACGTACCTTGAGTTTCTGACATTTGTGTGTGCATTCTAACCAAGGATTGCCCGGTTGGTAGGTAGATTCAAAACCTATCCCTATTTTTCGTCCTGATGTTCATATTCAATTATTACAATATGACAAATATGATAATTAAGTCTATTATTTTAAGAAATATTTGTATATAATTATTTGCTCTAAATAAAACTTTTTTTCTCCTGTTCTTTCATTTCTAAACCGAAATCAATCAACTTGGTATGCGGTTTGGATATAATTATATAAGGGCTACTATCAACTGCTGTAAATATAATGGCTCTAATAGTAGAAAATGACATGAAGTTACAATATTGGTGTCAAGTGAAAATTCTCTGAATTCTTCCATCTTACCGTTCTCTGGAAAACCTCAAGACCTTGACGTTCCAACAAAAGAGTAGGATAAGGTTGTAAGTTTTAGACCCCCAGTTTTCTGTTCGATGTAACCAAGTTGATGACCAGATCGCCTGTTGTTTTCTTGCAGGAATTGGACTTAACCTGTCGTCTTCTGTGTACTATCTGTAAGAGCTTGGAAGCTTTCGGGCGGAAGTCAACAGATGAATGAAACTATTCGTCCTGATGACAAAAAACAATCTCAGCCGTTCATTAGAAAGTTCACGGCAGAGATCTGATTAGGTTTTTAACCTCCGAACCGTACGTCAGAGAGCAGGAGCAATGATAGTACAATGGCTGCCACTTAGTTACAGTCACTTTTCAAGGTTTTTCCTTTCAATGATATCAATGTACTGTCCTGAGTCCTGACACGTAAAAATGTAATATTAAATAACAGGAGTGAGTGAGGCTCCTATAGATTTACCTTTTTCACTCAATCCAGGAAAGAATTTCCGTATCGAAAAAGAGGAAGAAGTATTAAACAACTTTGATATACGTATAGATCTATGCGATCTCTTTCATCTACACCTTTATCTCAGACTCAAAGAGATGGATTTCTGATACAAATGGGATCGCAAAACTACTACATATAAAACTGAACTGATAAAGTAGTTACAGATGTAATTGTTTGCACATGCAATCGGTGAAAGGATAATTTGGAACATTATCTTCTCTGACAGGAACGAGGTAGCTCACCATGTTCCTACCAACCTAATTTCTAAATAGATGACAGATAGAGTTCTTGAATGACATTCATAGAAACCTGTTGTCAGAGTTTATCTATGGCTGGATAAATGAAGGCAAATAGACACTGAAAGGTAACAAAATTAGTGCTCAAAGCGCATACACAGAGCAAGAACACAAGCTACGTGTCACCCCAGCTACTGCTAAGTTCTAACAGGAAATTAGCCAACAACAAGAAGTAAGAATTTATAAGGACCTTAAATACATCTCATAGAACACAATTTCTACTGATTAGCCTTGACTTATAGCCTCTCCTATTCAAGAAAAGGAATTGGAATCATCCTATTTCTCTCTTGGCGACGTCAAAGGAAACAGAGGCAACAACTCTGGCGGGTCAGATCCTCTAGGCGTGTTACGAGGACTTGGATGCAAGTAAAAACCCTTCTCCGCAATGGCCCTCTCTTCTTCTTCACACGGTGACCTTGGACTCGCCCGTCCTGCAAAGAAGTCCAACGTTGACACAGGTGATATCAAGAATCCTCTTTGTCTGAGATGAAAAAGATCGGTATGATCAGAAGCATTGTTTTTTATGGTAGAACTGTTGTTGCTGAGGTTGATTTGGAGATTCTTAGCACTTGGTCTCCGATCCTGGAGCTTGAATGCGGGTCGTTTAGGACCTGGAGAGATGGTGGATCGGGTTTGGTGGGTGACAGGGAGCTTTTGCGGTGTCGGCTCGTCCGGTGCTCCGGTGAGTTTCTGGACTATGGTCCGGAACGTTGATGGGTCGGCTTGAACAAAGGTTGTGTTGGAAGAGTTAGATGAGTTTGATCCAAAGGTGGGTTGGTGGTGGTTCATGGTGGTGGTAGTGGTGTTGATGTTAGAAGTGGAGACCATGAAATGAAGATAAAGACTAAAGCTTGAGCATGAAATATTCGGAAATTCTATTGCTTTTTCAGGTTTTAGATGGTTGGATAGGGAAAAATATAGATGGGGTTTTAAAGGGTTTACAAAAGGAGCTATTGCTTTTTGAGTTTTGGTGGTGATGTGGGAAATTTATGAGGAAATTTGTCTTTGGATTCTTCAGTGTCAACACATGACATTTGAAAATGAGAGTTCACATAGTTTTCTACAATGCATTAGGTTCTGTCCTTTTGTGGAGGGTTTGTTACATTTCCAAGTTAGTGTTTTCTGTTATGCATATTTTGAGTACACGTTTTGTTTAAAGATCATTTGGATCATGCTTATAACCTTATTATTATAACAGTAATCTATTTCATCCATGTTAACTTCTATTAAAAAACAGATATGAACACCTGTCTTTTAGGGTCAAACCAATAAGATCACTGTAAGACCAAGGAGGTTAAGATATTGATGAAGTATTGGAATCACTTGTTTGTAAATGATACAAACTCTAACGACCAAACATACAAAACTACCCGTCTCCAGTCTCCTACACGTTTTGAAACCAGAAGAAGGAAAATCATGGTGTAGAAGTAAGACCAACACTAGTTATAACTGTGAAGATAAAGATTTGGAGTTGGAGGGGAGGATTTGAAATTTGAAAAGAAGGGAGTGTGCCGTGTGATATTCATAAATGAGCTGTATGTAAATGTAACATTGAATGATGATGAAGTCATGCGGGTCAGCGGGGGACGGTGAGACCCTGCAGAGTTAGCAGAAAGCTGCATGCAAGGACTCTCCTTCCTCTGCCTGGTCAGGGTCCGACCCCAGTTTCAGGTCTTTTCAGTGACTTACCAAAGTTGACTTCTTTTCCATTTTTTCCTCTTGTCTTTGCGATTGTAAAATCTCTTTCCCTTCTTTCTTCGTTACTTTGCCTTTTCTGTTAAAGTTTGCGTGTGGGATTGCACTTGACATTACTTTCCCATTATTTTCAGGTTCGTTCGGTTTGGTCCCTTCAGGTTCCTTTTTCTTTTTGTTTTTCTCTCTAGTTTCTTTGCTTTACTCTTCTGATAATTGCTTTGTTGCAACGGTTTGGTCTTTGGTGCTTGCTTTTTGACATTTGTGGTACTTGCTTTATTCATTTCTATGATGTTTCTTTGCTATTACTTCTTTTCCCTAAAAGCTTGTTTCTTAACTATATAAACTAAGTGCAATTTATCTAATACTTTCAATCAATTTATAGGTCATAGAATAGCGTAAGAAATGGAGCAACATTCTTCTAGACCTACCCTTAATCATAGGAGGAAAATCATATCTATATATAGTAAAATAGTGGTTTGTTTCTATCACAATATTATGATTTGTTATTAAATTTATACTATAAAATTTAAGATATTAGATATGACTTCTCGTTGTTATCGTCATTACATCCAGTCCGAAGTCCTATAATAAAGCAGGATCTAGAAATGTTTAATAATACGCAACCTTACCCTTATATAATAGAGAGACTGTTTTTGATAGACCCACATACAGATGTGACAATAAAAGAGTGATGCAGACATGATATCTCGTATATAGCGTTAATAGCTAACCAAATTTAACGTAAATATCTTTTTATTAAAGTTTAATTAAATTCGTAAATACATGTAATTATGATTATGATTATTAGTATTATCACAGAAGATACGATTGACATATTATGCACGATGTTAAGGTGAGATACGTGTCACTTAAATTATAATTTTTATTATCCCAATTACTCATCATTGAAGCTCTATTAATCTATTTTTAGATCAAAAGCATCAAATTATGATTAAATGTGTTTGATTATCTAATACAAGAAAGACTTATGCCCTCGGTTTCAACGTGTTTAGAGTATGTTGTGACCTTAACCTCTACGACTCTCGTGCTTTTTTCTATACCAAGTGAAACCAACCCAAATGGACACGTTATTGTTGTCTTCAAGTCCCATTGAAAAGGCGAGCTCATCACTTAAGAAGGTCAACCAAGCTATTTTTTTCACCAAAAAAAGGAAGATGTGCCATATTTTCAACCATTAGATCAGTAATTGGTCGGTCCAGATCTAAGATTGGCAAGGTCTCCATTTATTCTATGTTAAAGGCAAGCAAGGAAAGTCCAGCTTTTGTGATAATCTTTAAAGCAACAAAAGAAGATGTCTAAGAGAACACTCAATCATACGAGTGATGAGTGGAGGACAACATTATTAAATGTGAAGACTAGGTAAGGTTGCCATAAAAATGTTTCCAAGTGGAGTCATAGCTAACTAAGATTCTCGATTTAATACGCTAAACTTCGCCAAATAAACCACTTAATTAACTAGAGTAACTTCAAAGAACATGCATGCATGATTGTTAGCATTGATTATGATCAGCTATGCGACTCTTGTTCTCTTGTGGATGCACATCTATCTTTTTGGGTCATCTTTCGTAAGAAATTAAGGTTTGACCTTTTCCTTTAGATAATCATTATACCACTCCTTCAAAGAGAACGAATATATATAGGGAGAGCAGATCTGCTCCTCCTGTGATTTGCAGTGCCTTTAATATCTTAGCCATTCAACTTATTGTAACAGATAACTGAGATTTATTCAAGCACATGAAACACAACATTTTGGAAACAATAGATTTATTCCCAATTGTAGGAAGCATCAAAGTTTTCGATATGATTGACCTTCTAGAACAAACAAAGCTCCAAGTTAATTAAAGATAAATTATGAAAAAATATCTTGAAAAGAGAAAATAGAAGATATATCATAACTTCATAATATTCTCTCCTATATCCAAAATGAGAGTCGTTTTAGAGAGATGTATAGTTATTAAGAAAGCTAATGAAATGTTTGATATACCCTTATTAATTGCATGTTGAACTGCTTTGAAAATGTAATATGTGTAATTAGGATGTGAGAGAAATTAAAGGGTAATTTTGAAAATAAAATTATATACATGCATGAAAAATTATAAATAATACTTATTTTGAATAATTAAAACCCTTCTAAAACGACTTTTATTTTAAATAGGAACGAGTAATTTTTTTTCGTCAATATGAGAAAAGATGACTTATTGCTGTTAGCACAAATTCAAAACTTCATCCTCTCTAATAAAGAAAAGGCTTGTTTATTAGTTATTAATATAGTTTAATGGTCATACAAAATTTCAAATTGTTCATTATAAGTTACATTAGATTTTAAAATATTGTAATACTAAACCCAAAATTAAATCGATAAGATAAGAAATTTAAGGTTTAATTAGTATTATACTGTTATAAAATTGACTAAAAATTAATAAAATTAAAAATTGAAATATGATAGAAACAGATTATTTGAAGTTTCATTGAAAAAAGAGATTGTCAGATGAAAATCAATTTTTTTTATTTTAATTTATAAGAATTTGTTAATTTACTAAAATTGACCAATTAATTAACAAACTGGTCTTTTTTTGACAACAAGAGTTATAAAATTAAATTGAACTGAAAAGTTAAAAATCGAACTACAAGTTGGATGATTTAAAAATTTTACGATTGAACCGGTCGAACTGAATGAGTTATTTAATTATTGACAATTATAAAACAATTATTATGACATTGAAAGGTATAAATTTTAAAGCCTAGTCTTAAAATATATAGATTTTATCGAACATAGTCAACAATTGAGGCTGATAATAATGGATTTTCAAATCCCATGACTTATGCTAGTGAAAAATGAAATCACACTTTAGCAAGAGCACTTGCCACCTTATCGCTCCAATAGTTTTTCTTTTTCAACCATAAAGTCCGTACTATATATCTTAGAGCCTTGATCTACATGACCACTTGTTTAAAGATCTTCATGCATTGGTATATATACATAAACTATCTAAAGACTAGAGTAGAGTTAATGATATGCCCAATTTGTAAATTATACTTAAACAACATTTTTGGGTTAATTAAATGATGATTTTTAAAAGTTGGGTTCTTAATTTTGTCCCCTTTTTTCTAAAAATTAAGAACAAGGTTTATAAAATTACGAATAATAATGTCATAACAAATTATAACTATTGATCAATTTTACCTTAACATAAGTTACTATTTATGAAATCATTCTCTTCCTCTATTTTTTGATGTTTATGACTCTAATCGACCAACCGTATGTACCAATCAACTCTCCTCTTCGAGCCTGTCACAACCATGGCCATTTTACCTTATTACAACTCCATAATCATCATAAAAATTGAGGAAAAATTATAGAAAAATTTAGATCTTCTATCCATGGCTTCAGGTGAAGGTTGCCAATCACTACTACCACCATTAGACTCTCTTCGATGTCAGGAGCAAGAGCCTTATGGCCTCGTCACTGTATCACTGTTGATCGATGAGGTTAGTGTAACACCCAAATACCCCCTGGGAGGATACATGGATGCCACCCAAGACAGAACAAACAAAACCAAACATCACACT
>JANZLH020000077.1:1880331-1891250 GCA_026770325.2 Erythroxylum fimbriatum
AGCTTATATCTAACTGGGCTTTCCTAATGAAATGAGGATGGACGACCATGGATCACAATCTATGGGTCACAATGGATCTTGAATAGTGACTAGTTGGGGTAGGGTTCCATCTTGTTTTGATTAAAAAAAAAGGATATTTCGTTAATATTTATTAAAATTTTTAATATAAACTATTCCGTAATTAATTGTTTTTGCACAATAATATATATTTAGAAATTTGATAGTTTTTAATAATTTAAATGTTTGAAACTACTGAAGACACTTTTATCTCTCACCCGGCATTAGGGATGGCAGTGAATTTTCAACCCGATTAATATCCGCACTATTTGACCCAATGGATTTGGATATGAGTAGTAAATTGTAAAAATCGATGGATATGGATATAGATATGAATTGAGTCATAAAAAATGAATATGAATATGGGTAAAGTAAAAATCGAACTGAACCCTACCCATTGCCATCCTTATCCGGCACGAATGTTCCTCATAAGGCACGTGGTAGATAGATGCGACAGTTAATAGGGCTGTACGATGTACGCCATGAAATTGATACCCTAGCAGAAGACCCTTCAACAGGTGTCAGGTAATATGGGTGGTTGTCCAGCTGGAAACCTGAAAAGTGAATTTTTAATAACGGTTCATTTTTATTAACATGTGGACAAAGTCATTAATTACTACCAAGTTGCTTCTAGCTAATTATGAATAGGAACTGATCCACATGATGAACAAAAAGGTCCCTCCTCGATTGAAGCACTTACATATAATGTGCTTTAATTGGTGAGATCTTTATAACTCACCGCTTTGTTATATACTCGCCACTTTGTTATATGCACACACACATATATTTAAAACAATTTACTTAATAATCTTTTATAATTATAACAAATTAACCAGAGATAGTAATGGATAGTTTCACCAATTTTTAAATAAAAAATATAACATTTTTTAATTAGATTCGAGTCTGAATTGTTCAAACCCAAATTTACCTGAGATTCAACTATTTCAAGTAAAACGATATTGTCTTGTTTAGAATAATTAAACCTTAAGTTAGTATGAGTGTAAGTCTGATCTTTGAACTGTCTCATTAAAAACAACTAAATTTAGGCTTATAAGTTAAGAATTAGAACATTCATAAAATGTTTATTAGATACGGTAAAAATAATTTTTTTGACATCATTTATATAAAATTTTTAAAAATTATAAAAATTAATACTATTTAATTTATTACTCCGATTATAGAAAATCTTACCGTGGAGGGAACAGAGTATACGTACAAAGACTACACGGGAGGGTGGGGGGAAACCTTTTCAAATGACTATAGTAATAATGGAAAGTAACAACAACAATCATGTCACTAATCCAATTTGGCATTTTCCAACACCCTCCGCTTTGGCCTGAAATTTGTTGTCACAATTTTTGTGTACCTATCCTATCTTGTTAGATTCAAACCAGCTATTTATATAGAATCTACGTAAATAAATGGCTTGGATCTAATAAGATAAGATAAGTACACAAAAACAGAGCTAGAGGATTACATCCCTCTTTTTTGAGCTTTCGGTAAGCTGGCCGACTGCAACGGGGTAGAGCTTTAGTGGGCAGAAAAAAAAAGAACGAAAATTTAAAATAAACTTGTGAAATAAATAAAATAATTTAAAACATATATTTTTTTAAAAGATTATTGTATTATCCATTAGGATGTTTTTAGGGAGTTCCTTACCGTTCAATACAAGCGGACGTCATGAGTCGCTCAAATGCGGCGTCCGTCCCACCATATCCTCGAGTTATGATTTGCTGCTTCTCGTTGCTGCACATGTACTTCGCTTTGATCCGTCGACTGCCCAGAACATGGACCACAAATTCTTACCAGGGAAGGAGGGGACTCGTTGCATACTTTTGGAAGCGGTTCATCATCATCTTCAATTGTACTCAGTGACATCCTATTATTGCTTTAAAGTAATAAAACGACAACGAATTCCATCATTGATGCGCCGATCGAATTGTCTTGTTGTACAACCACTTGCGATCTTTTCCTGACCTGCTCGTGCATTGCACACCGTCCTTCGCATATCTAACTCACCGCTATCATTCATATCATATGCTTTAACGCTATTTTGAACCAAAACTTATTATTATTATTGTTAAAAAAAAATAAAATTAGAAGTTGCATGATGTTTCTACAAGTTGAGTTGACGGTCGTTACGCAGACTGCAAGCTACTCGAATAGGAACGGTTGCATTCTACAAATATCTCCATATTCAGGAAAATGCATTACAGCTGCCAGTATAAATAACTCGCTAGTAAACTTCTACACTATCTGTTGCTCTCTCTCTTACTAGCCTCTGTGAGTAATTTCCCAGGGAACGGACGCAGTAGTACTACATAGGGTCACCGGAGATGCCGTCAGCGTTGTTACCGGAGTTGGGAACTGAGATACTTATCCCGGCGTGTGCCGTGATAGGAATCGTCTTCTCGTTGGTTCAATGGTACCTAGTCTCCTGCGTGAAGCTCTTGCCGGAGCGACCGCAGGCGAACAAGGCAAGCAAGAACAGTTACAGCGACTCTTTAATTGAGGAAGAGGAAGGCCTCAATGACCCTGGGGTGGTCGCTAAGTGTGCTGAGATACAGACCGCCATTTCCGAAGGTATATAAAAAAGAGCTTAAAGCTTTTGGTGTTGGTTTTGGATCTGGTGTCCGCCTATGATTTTGTAACTAATATTTTTGCTTTATCGGAGTTCGTTTCTCAGGCTTTCTTTTGTTATGATTGAGTTTACTTGTTAACTGTGTTATGATATTATGTTAGGCTGAGGTTGAATATCGCTTTACATGTGTTAGTTAATGAGAAGATGATGTTTTAATGAGAACATTTGCAAAGTCTGTTGTAATTTTACTGTTCTGAGCTACAAAATGTTTATAAACTATGACAAACCCTTGTGTTGTGGTTTTAGACTTTTAGTTGAGTATTGAGTTTTGTTATGGTAAGAAATCTTATAATATGCTTTCTTAATTCCTTCTAGAAATGACTGCATTTCATGAAGACTTTATGTGTATGGTGGTGTTAGTGAAAGTTACAGAGTTTTGTGTAATCCCCTTGTTTTGCATCCCTTAGATCTGCTTTGCTACTTTGAGTATTGAGGGTTTCTTTAATAAGTTTGTATCTGGATTTAGATTTTTGTGTTATGAAAATGACTTGTTCTTTTTCATGAATACCCATTTGGTGGAGTTAGATGTTTGTCTGTTAATTTGTTTATTTATTTGACCCGGAGATTAGTGGTTCTGTTTCTATTAATATAGTTATTCTCGTCTTGTGGTATTTGGCCTTCTTTTGTTGCTAGGGTTTGTATGCTTTCCATGTGTGCTGCACGTGGGTAATACTCATTTGTTGTTTGTTGAGGAATCCTTAGACCCCAATTGACTAGGACCTAGGAGGAGATAAATAACCATAATATATTTTTCTTCGTACTTTCTTTAGTGTATGTATATATGTAATATTTTCTATCTTTTGGAGCTTGGTTCAATTTTGACCACAAATAAATTTCTTGTTTATCTGCTTGCTGGTCTTCATTGTCGTTTCTAGTTTGGTTGACTGAGTTAATATAATACAGCTGCTCCTAGAAGAGGTGAAAGTAAGCTTATTATACCCTACTCCTAAAGCCTTTTTTAGCATTTGGATAATGAATTAATCTTCTACTCTAAAACTTTTTCTTCTTTGGTTCAAGAAAATATAAAGTCGATGCACAATATGTAGGATACTATTTTTTTAACAGATATTACTGGTACTTGGTCAAAACAAATAGCTGTTGTTGCTGAACTACCTAAAAGACCTGATTATGCTTAAACGGTTGAAGGCATTTAACTAAAATGTGACTAAGTCTCAACAATTTAACTAAAATGTGACTAAGTATTCCAGAAAGCGGCAGATAGAAGTTAAATCTGTTAGCTATATAGAGATTACTTTGTTAGACAGTTATACTGAGTTTGACAGTTATAATTGCCAGTTAATTACTTAGCTTTCTTTTTAAGTAGTTACGAAATTGATTAGTGGTTAAAATGTACTTAATATAGTGATATCAGTATAAAACAGATATATGTACGTTTCATTTGATTGTTTATGGAATATAGAAAATAAAAGAAATGTTTTTATTTTCCAACATTCATGGAGAAGTTTCTGAACAAACCTATCTTGTGTGAGAGTGAGTGAGTGAGTGGATGTGAAGCTTATCACTTGAACGCATATATAATTCTTTTGTTTTCTGAAATCATTTGACTAGCAAATATTTACGTCTGTTGCTGTTGGATTTGTTCTCCTCTATGAATCAAATTCATAGTAGATCATCATCATTGTTTTTTCTGGATGTGCTTCTGCAGTTGTTTATCATATTCAATTGTTTATATGCACCAAGAAATAAGAAAGAAAATCCGTGAATTTTGCAAGTGTAACTAATACAGACATGTGCAGACTGAATTTATGAATGGTTGGATGCGACAGGTGCCACATCCTTTCTGTTCACTGAATATCAGTATGTCGGTATCTTCATGGTTGCTTTTGCAATTATTATCTTCCTCTTCCTTGGTTCTGTTAATGGCTTTAGCTCAAAAATCCAGCCATGCACCTATGATAAGGAGAAGATGTGCAAGCCAGCACTTGCAACTGCAATCTTCAGCACTGTTTCCTTCTTACTTGGTGCTATTACCTCTATCCTCTCGGGTTTTCTTGGAATGAAAATTGCTACTTATGCCAATGCTAGAACAACCTTGGAAGCAAGGAAAGGTGTAGGAAAGGCTTTTATAGCTGCATTTAGGTCTGGAGCAGTGATGGGTTTTCTCCTTGCTGCAAATGGTCTTTTGGTACTTTACATTACCATCAATCTCTTCAGGCTTTATTATGGTTCAGATTGGGAAGGCCTTTTTGAGTCTATTACTGGTTATGGTCTTGGGGGATCATCCATGGCTCTCTTTGGGAGGGTTGGTGGTGGTATCTATACCAAAGCTGCTGATGTTGGTGCTGATCTTGTAGGGAAGGTTGAAAGAAACATTCCAGAGGATGACCCAAGAAATCCAGCTGTAAGCCTTACGCCTCACATAAATTCTGAATATGAAGTCTCAATTGTATGTTCTTGTCTACTTGAGGCCTAAATGGATTGGTTCAATTGTTTTACTTATAGGTCATTGCTGATAATGTTGGTGATAACGTTGGTGACATTGCTGGCATGGGGTCTGATCTTTTTGGTTCATATGCTGAATCATCATGTGCCGCTCTTGTTGTTGCTTCCATCTCCTCCTTTGGAATCAACCATGAGTTCACTCCCATGTTATATCCTCTGCTTGTTAGTTCTGTTGGTATCCTTGTTTGTCTGATTACAACCCTCTTCGCTACCGACTTCTTTGAAATCAGAGCCGTTAAGGAAATTGAACCATCATTGAAGAAGCAACTTATAATCTCCACCGTTTTGATGACTGGGGGGATCGCAATTGTGTCCTGGATTGGGTTGCCATCATCTTTCACAATTTATAATTTTGGCACCCAGAAGGTTGTAAAGAACTGGTAAGTTTAAAGCATTGGTCATTGTAGCCTCGAGATACAATTAAGATATATTTTAATTATATTCATTCTGAATATCATAGTTTATGCCCAGCTTCAAATTTTTACATGTGAAACTTGCATGTAGAATTGGCTTATAAGCTTTTTCTTTGCAGGCAGTTGTTCTTGTGCGTGGCTGTTGGTCTTTGGGCAGGACTTATCATTGGATTTGTTACTGAATACTACACCAGCAATGCTTACAGGTGGAGTGGTGACAATATTTCATGGCTGTCTGGATGTTGCGATTAAATTCTTGTCATGATTGTTTCTTTTTTCATTTGATTGCAGCCCTGTGCAAGATGTTGCTGACTCCTGCAGGACTGGAGCTGCCACTAATGTTATCTTTGGCCTTGCCTTAGGTTACAAGTCTGTCATCATTCCAATTTTTGCTATTGCAGTTAGCATCTTCGTTAGCTTTAGTTTTGCAGCTATGTATGGCATTGCGGTGGCTGCCCTTGGGATGCTGAGCACAATTGCTACAGGATTGGCAATTGATGCTTATGGTCCCATCAGTGACAATGCTGGGGGCATTGCAGAGATGGCTGGCATGAGTCATCGCATCCGTGAGCGAACTGATGCCCTTGATGCTGCTGGAAACACTACTGCTGCCATCGGAAAGGTACCGAGACTTACCCTATTATAAGATAGTTGTAGTTAGGGAAATGCTAAACGGAAAATCCTTCCTTCTGTTTTGGATGCTATAAATATGTTTTCAGAAGTTCAAAACTTGAAGGGACCAACGAGGCGATGATGACTTTCTAAATGTTACTGAAGTACTTGCTGTAATGTTATTACTCTCTTCCTTTTTTTTTGTTCTCTTCCTCCTTTTGCAGCATCTCTTTGCAATAATAGTTTTATTATCGTGTCAGTCAAGCTTACTACTTTTATTATCGTGTCAGTCAAGCTTACTATTCATAATTTGTCGGATTTTTCTAGGGATTTGCTATTGGATCTGCTGCTCTGGTATCTTTGGCTTTGTTTGGTGCTTTTGTTAGCAGAGCAGCTATTACTACTGTTGATGTCTTGACCCCAAAGGTCTTTATCGGTCTGATTGTGGGTGCTATGCTTCCTTACTGGTTCTCTGCCATGACCATGAAGAGTGTTGGAAGTGCAGCCCTGAAGATGGTTGAGGAGGTTCGCAGGCAGTTTAACACTATTCCTGGACTCATGGAGGGTCAGGCTAAGCCCGACTATGCTACCTGTGTTAAAATCTCCACTGATGCGTCAATAAAAGAGATGATTCCCCCTGGTGCTTTAGTCATGCTCACACCGCTCATAGTTGGGACCCTCTTTGGTGTTGAGACGCTTTCTGGCGTTCTAGCTGGTTCCCTTGTCTCTGGTGTTCAGGTGAAGCAATTTGATGTGGCAACAATTCCAAATAGAACAAAATCTGCGATACCTATTGCAGCTATATTTTGCTGACTGTTGTTACGTTTATGGTCTGTGATGTTTAACAGATAGCAATTTCTGCATCTAACACTGGCGGTGCATGGGACAATGCTAAGAAATACATTGAGGTACAACCTAAACATTGTCATGTGCTGTTACGTTGTGACTTGTTATTATGGCTGTTTTAATAAGTGATAATCTATGGGGGTTTTATTGTTAGGCTGGTGCTTCGGAGCATGCAAGGACCCTTGGTCCCAAAGGATCTGATCCGCACAAAGCTGCTGTAATTGGTGATACTATCGGTGACCCGCTCAAGGATACTTCAGGTCCATCACTCAACATTCTCATCAAGCTCATGGCAGTGGAGTCGCTGGTCTTCGCTCCCTTCTTTGCCACTCACGGTGGCCTGCTCTTCAAGATTTTCTGAGAGAGACCAACAAACCTGTTCTTACTCACAAATTGATCTTTTCCCCGTGTAATTTTCCTAGTTTAGGGAGGTCGATACTATTTTTGAAAGGCCTGTTTGGATGTGGATCATTTAATGCGCTGTTTTTACTCTTTAGGTGGACCATAAAGCCGTCAGGATAGAGCCAAAATGGAAAAAAAAAAAAAAACAGGATTTTTATTAGCTTTGGCGGTGCCCCTAATTAACTAAAAGAAAGAAAGACATTTGGCACTTCCCATCCCAATTACCGAGTGGACATTTAGGTTGACTTCATTACCACCCCTTAAAGTTGAGATTTGACGTCCAGTTGTCAAATTAATCACGTATCTTGGCCTAAGTTACGGTTCAGAATTGAATAAACAAAACTTGGAATATCTAATGTAAATTTAAACAATAGTAAAGAATTGCCTGGGAAGAATGAAGAGAAACATAAATATCCATGAATGCTTTCCGCGTAGTTTTTAGATCACCTCAAACCTCAACGCCGCCACTACACCACATCTCAATTCACCAACCAAAATGCCGCCGTTGGCCGCCACAAAGCCACCCCCCTCCTCCTCAGCCGTTGCCATCGATCTCCGTCCCTCTTTTAATCGCTCAATCTCGTCCTCATTCATCACCCTAAAACCCTCCCATTCCCCTTCACGCTCTCAACCACAACGGTCTCTCAGCCTCCGTATCGCCGCCATCGACGCCGCTCAACCCTATGACTACGAGGCCCGTCTCCGGTTGCAGCACCTCAAATCCCAATCGCTGAAAATCGCTATTATCGGATTCGGAAACTTTGGTCAGTTCCTAGCGAAGACATTTTCGCGTCAAGGCCATACTGTTCTCGCTTATTCGCGAACCAACTATGCGGAAGTAGCCAAATCACTAGGGGTCACATTCTACACGAACCCAGATGACCTTTGTGAGAACCACCCAGAAGTAGTTGTCCTCTGCACTTCGATTTTATCCACTGAAAAGGTTCTCATGTCTTTCCCGTTTCAGAGACTGAAAAGGAGCACTCTTTTTGTTGATGTATTGTCTGTGAAGGAGTATGCCAAGACTGTTTTGTTAAAGCACTTGCCTGTTGAGTTTGATGTGTTGTGTACTCATCCCATGTTTGGACCAGAGAGTGGTAAGGATTCGTGGACAGGTTTGCCTTTCGTGTATGACAAGGTTAGGATTGGGAATGGGGACGACAGGATTGATAGGTGTGAGAAGTTTTTAGAGATTTTTGCGGGAGAAGGGTGTAGGATGGTGCCAATGAGCTGTGTGGAGCATGATAGGTACGCCGCGGGTTCGCAGTTTATCACTCATACCATGGGGAGAGTGTTGGAGAAATTTGGGTTGGAGTCGTCGCCTATTAATACTAAAGGGTACGAGACTTTGTTGAATTTGGTAGAGAATACTAAAGGGGATAGTTTTGAGTTGTACTATGGGTTGTTTTTGTTTAATAACAATGCTCTGGAGCAATTGGAAAGATTGGATATGGCGTTTGAGGCGATTAAGAAGGAGTTGTTTAGTAATTTGCACAAGTATTACAGGAAACAATTGTTTGGGAATACAGATGAAGTTGAGGTCTTGGATGGGGGGAAGCAGAAGCTGCAGAGGTTGCTTACCAATGGTGCTCCTTCAGAGTCCCCCAGCGATATAGTGAATTGATGAGTGGCTTGAGAAGAGGTGTTTGATATCCATGGTATGAGGTCCTTTACTTGTATTTGGCTGCATGAGTTTCAGAAATAGCGCCTTTCAAATTTTGGCTTAATTCAACTCAGAATTTGTGAAAATAGGTTATTAGAAAGAAATTTGCAATCCATTCTTTCCTAGCTCTGTACTTCTGCGAATGTTGTACTTGAATAGAAGCTATTGTTATCTTTTTAAATTGCTTCATATGGTTTCTTATGCCAATAAATATGTTGAATGGACCACCTATCTGTATCATTCATTGGATGAGAATTCACGGTTTGTGCTTAGTTTCTTGTTGTTTTCCTTCATTTGACCTATTTGCCGAATTTGCTTGAGTAAAATTACAGATCCAAATGTCTAACATGAACTCTCAGCTTCAATCTTCTTGTCTATAATAGTGTTAACTTTCATTGCTGTTAAAAGGACTAAGTGCATCATCTCAGATCTGGCAATATACGTACTGAGGTCATACATTTCATATGCAATGTACCTAATGACTGCGAACATCTCATGCCTAACGGGTGTACCGAAGCCAGCTAGACAAGTCGCGTTCACTATATGTGCTGAATGGGAATTTGTCTTGGGCACCACTTAGAGATTGAGACCTCTTCTGCTATTATAGGTCAGAATACGCCCTAACCTAACAGTAGAAAGTTTATGCTAATGTATTTCACTACTACCTTTGGCGATGAACTTGAAACTGTAAGAGCAGGGTATTATTAAATTTCCTTAGCTTGATCTTTGCCTTTGTTGCAAAAGGAAATACATTCTTGAGCATAGAAACCAGTCTTAGAATTGTAATTTAGCTAGGCTAGGCTATCCTTTATTATTTCCCAGTAAAGGAATAACCAAGGATAGGGAATCTCCATAAATAAACCAAGAGTGCATGATCTAAATTGCAGCTACATGAAGTGCTCACTTCCTTGCTTGATAGTAATCCCATTGTTTATCAGTATAGCTTTTCACCTTTTTATACATTCTTAGTCTGTTCTTAGTGATCACTAGTCTTCTGGTCCATTGTCTTTGTTTGGTTCAGGTAGAAGACATCCATAGATGCCTTCCCCGTTTCAAAGTTTTTCAGAACCCTGTGACAGGGCTCTTGAACATTCCATTAGTCATTATCTACTAATATCACAGCAAAAACCATTTTTGAGAAGTAAAAATATTCACCATCATTTTAGCTATTGTGAGTACACTATCTAGTAGCTAGGTCTCCATTCCCAAACAAGAATTGAGTGCATAAGAATTGAATGTTTTTGAAGTCTTTAAGCTCTGGTACATGATCTTGCAAGGTAACGGGTACCCTGATCTGCTGCATGAGCTTTCAACTCAAGAACTTAAGGACTCCGACAGCATGAAGGCCAGTTGAATCTTGCCTGTTCACTGAACTGATTCACGAAGATTGCAATCTTCGTGTAATCCTCCCAACACTTCTTGGCGTGTGTCCAAAGTTATTGCATGAGCATGACTTCTTACAAAATTATAGGATGTTATTCCTCTGAAAGATTATGGTTTTTTGGGTGTCCATAATCGAGTAAGCTGCTATAAAAAGTCATGAAAGGTTTAAGTTTTCGGCCCCATATTATGGTTCCTGAGATCTTTGTAACATTAAGCATTCAGATCGCATTCAGAAGGGACCCATGAGTCCTGACTCCGTTAGCATGCCACCTCTTTTCTTTCATTGGCTGCTCGAAGAACCCTCTACTTTCTGTCAAATCCTATCCAGAAATTCTCTGGTAAACCCGTGATCTATTGCCTGCATTCACAATTCCTCAAGAATGATGCAAGATCTCCAACTCTGCAACAAAAGCTTTCAACTTGAACTACTAGTGGTGAT
>JANZLH020000077.1:1891350-1902471 GCA_026770325.2 Erythroxylum fimbriatum
CTCGGGGTGAGGGTTACGAAATTTTTTCGAGTCTTCGAGACTGACGTCCTCAAAACGGCCCCATGTACTGAACATCTCTAAAGTCTGAGTAATTCCGTTGAGATGGATGGTTCCAAAAAAGAGATGAGGCTGAAATCAAAGACCGAAACGACAAGGTTTGTCATCACTGGACTTGCCATCTCTGCATAAAAACGGTGACAATGGTAGGCCATTGACGACCATTTCTTGGACTTCACGCTTCGTTAGCTAAACAGATACTGGAAGAATGGATGATTCCTTCATGTTTACCAATAGCACTGACGAGCTATGCTGAGAACTGACCTGATCTTTCTATATATATATTAGTGTGTGTGTGTGTTTTTGTTATTGTTTGTTACTAACAATAGGATAATGTCCTCCTCAATTTTAATGTATAATCTACTTGGACAAACGTGGATTACATGCTGTTGGTGAAGGCTTAAGAATAAAACCTTAATGGATTAATGGGGTTAAGAGAATATATCGGGATTAGGCGATAACTTTGGAAACATGGTCTTTTGGCATCTTCCTTCCTGCAAGCTAACACAATTATGTTCCCTGGAGAAAGTCGGGGAAAAAGCTGACATCTTCAACGCCTACTGGACATGAATGTTATTTTCAAGTTTCAACCACTTGAATTGATTCCTTTCAGGCAATGAATAATAACAAATACATGTAGCGAGCTGGTTGATCAACTTGGTAACCAAATTCAGGTTCTTTCTCGGGAAAACAAGCACAAAAGTACATGACATTTGCTCAGCAGAAGACTCCTGATTATAGTGCAGCTCAAACATTTATTTGGTTTAGGAAAATAGTACAGTACTAAACTTTTTTGGTAGAACAGAAATCACAAATATGTACAAACTTCAACATTCATGCATTTATTAACATTTGAGATATCCAAATACGTAACCAAACATCGAGTGGTTGTAAACGTCTAAACTTTAGCTACATGAAGAGCTCTCTTTCCTTGCTGGTAATAGTCCCAGTGTATATCGGCATAATCTTTAACTTTTCTGAAAAGTCTTGGTCTTTCCTTACTGATCAGTTCCTCTTCTGGTCCAATTTCTTTGTTGGGTTCAGGAGTATAGAAGACAACCACAGAAATCCTCTCCTTCTCTGAGTTTGTCAGGACCCTATGCATTGGGCTCTTGAACATTCCATTACTCATTATCTGCAACAATGCAATTAGTAGAGGAGAATGACTAGTGTTTATACATTCGATCCCCTTATACAAACATTGCAAGAAGGAAACATACCTCCATCTGATCACCCATAAGTATGAAAAGAGCATCAGAAATTGCAGGAACTGTGATCCACTTGTCTTTAAGAACTTGAAGACCTGGGACATTGTCTTGCAAGATAATGGTGTACCCTGTTCCGTCTGCATGTGCTTTCAGACCAAGAACAAGATCAGGCCTTTGACAGGTTGGATAGTAGTTGAATCTCGCTACTAGTGTTCCCTGTTCACCAAACTGATTTAAGAAGCAATTCTTTTCTAGATTTAATGACTCTGCCATGGCTCTTGAAACAAGCTCGGTTAATGCCTTCGTCTTAGTGGTGTAGTCCTCCAAAACTTCTCTGCAGTCTCAATTTTGAAAAGCTATAAAGAAAGATTCTTGTTACACATGCATGTTTCAACACTAAGTATCCGCAAACCTGAAAGATTTTGGATTTTCTGGCCAAAATTTGAGCTTTCTTCGATCTTCTGGGTATACGTCAAGGACCAGGCGATCAGACCAGTCAAGCGACTGGCCCTCATACGGGACAGGGTCGCCTCCATAGCCCTCGAATTCCTTGACTCCTTTAGCAATCTTTCCTTTCTCTTCCATTGGCTGTTTGAAGAATTCTCTCGCAACTTCACGAATCTTATCGAGAAATGGTTTTGAGATACCATGACCTGTTGCCTGCAATTAATTAAAATGGCCTTCTCAACTTCTTTTCTTATAGTAGAACTATGCTGCTATTCTGATCATGTTACTATCATTTAAGTTTAGGAGTTTGGACCTGAAAGCAGCCCCAGGAACAAAGAGCTGATCTAAGTTTCTCCAGTTCTTCCTGTGCAGCACATGGTTGCTTAGAAGAGATGAGGCTGAGATCAATAACAGGAATTGGAGGAGCCATATCAGGAAAACTGTCTTCATTTGAACTGTCTTCTCTGCAAACATATGGTGGTTGTGGTTCTTCTCCATTTATGACCATTTGTTGGACACGTTTTGACAGCAATACCTCCGCAGGAAGAACCAAGCCGTCTGCCATATCCATCACTGAAGGATTGATTCAAGCTGTATGGATTAGTGAGAATTGTTCAATCTTAGAACAAGTGGTGGTGATTAAGTGAATTTGATGGGATTTTACAGATGAAATTTCCTCTCCTTTTGCTGACTATAAGTGGTCCAATTAACTTTTTAATCTTCAAATAGTACGTACTCATTCATGGAGAATGACTGATGTGTACTCTGTTGTCTGTTCCCTATTGATATAATGCCTGTCTTCTTCATGGACTTGTCAAACTATTAAAAGTGCAAGTAATCCAACGGGGATTAAGACTAATTGTTGAAAAAGTTATGTACATCAACTTCGTTACTATTCACTAAAGAATTGTCACTGTTGCGTGGGGTTTTAACTTTAAACATATCCATTCCCTTTCCCATCAAAAATTGAATGCAAATGCAGTGTTTTCGTAATGAATACAGTGATTATCACACATTTCATAATATAACATCTTATATTAAAAAATGTGGAAATATATATAAATATATGGAAAATAATTATTAATAACTCTTATTTAATGATTATTGGAATTATATATCTATAAATTTTGAATTGAGATTTTTATTATATGAATCTTAGTTTATTATAAATGGTATAAAGTTGACCTTCACCGATATGATCTCATAGTGAAAAGGGTCCCAATGTGATTTTATAAATAAATAAATTTTATTTTATAATCTTTTTTATTAACAACATTTTTCAATCATATTTTAAATTATTTAATATTATTCAATTTTTAACTTTAATAAAGTATAATATTTTTGTGAAAGTCTAAAGAGGGTCATCAACTTTCTCTTTATATTTTTTATAAGAAAGACTAATTTTGTGATTCGAACTTCGTAACTTTTACTAATTGCTTTAAAACCCTTTCATTATCGTCAACATGTAATTAAAATTTGGCTCAGATTTGACATATCTCTTACTCTTATTCTCATTAATTTTAAAATATTATTTTATAAAAATGTAAACTATTAATTATGACGATACTGCAAACTTAACAAGGTGAGATCAGATCTCCTGTTTCGATTATGATATTTTTATCATATTTTATTTAATTTTATTTACATAATATATGGATAAGATTTAATAAAATAGGACTGCAATGTAATATATAGGATAGTAAAATTTAATGATATAGGGTTGTAAGATAAAAGGTAGTACAAATTTGCAGACACATGTAAATCATGGCTTACAATTGCCTGTGGACCAGGAGCAGACTCTTTGTCAGTTCTGCAACTCCTCCAAATAGGGTGGGGCTTTTTAGATACTGAAGATCAGAAAAATATCTAACAATTTTTTATTTTAGTTTGAATATTTAAAAGTTTTAACAAAATCATTTCATATATAAACCTTTACTATATTAGACAATAATGGAGTAAAAAATATAATTTTTCTAAACAACGTTTATTTTTTAAAAGTATGGTAAGTTTTTAATTTTTATTTAAAATAGTGATAAAATATATAATATAAAATAATTAAATATTATTTATATGATTAAATTAATTATATTTAAATTAAATTAATAGTTTATTACAATAAATTTGTACGGATTTTGGTGACATGGGAGTGGGACAGCGACAAAACCTACGTCAGTTTGCGACAGGCATTAGTGGAGTTCCCACCTTTTGTTATACTTATATAAGCCCCCGAGCGCTTCTTATCTTTATTCCATAATCCATACGAACCCACATCACTTCAAAACATTCAGACATTGAATTTTCCTGTTTCTGTATCTTATCTTTTTGGTTGAGGTAAGTGCCCTCATCAGTTAGTTTTGGATTTGGCTTTTATGCGTTTATGTGTTCACCGCAGTTCGATCATTTCAATTTGTTGTCTATTCAATTTCCTGGAGTTTCGTGATTTCATAAACTTTTTACTCCGAAATTTTGTTTCTTTTTCATTTTTGATCGATGGGTATTTTGGCGGCAGATTGACTGTTGTTTCAGTTTCTTAAAGTTCTGCACTTTACACTTTTTAGGATAACAATGGGGAACGCGTCATCAATGCTAACTCAATATGATATAGAAGAGGTTCAAGAACACTGCCATAATCTGGGTAAGTTATATCTAACTTTTTTTTTTTTTTTTAATTAGTCTTAGTTCTGTATTTTTGTCTTTCTGCTGCTTTTTATGTTTGCCTTTTCACTTTGGTTATTCATATACAGTTAATACTTGTTCTGGTTCTCAATATGATGATTTTTGGGTTTCAAACTCAGTTTCTCAGCAAGAAATAGTGTCACTGTATCAGAGGTTTTGCCAACTAGACCGAAATGCAAAAGGATTCGTCTCGGCTGATGAATTCTTATCGGTACCTGAATTTGCAATGAATCCACTTTCTCAGGTTATCTTTTGAGAAGCTTTTGTTGATATGAAGTGGAGTACAGATTGAGTGTGAAAACTTCATAGCTTTTTGGTTCTTGCAGAGACTGCTGAAAATGGTGGATGGCCTAAATTTTAAGGACTTCGTTGCCTTCCTCTCTACTTTTAGTGCAAAAGCAACTGCAGAGCAGAAAATAGGACGTAAGTCATAGACGTTTTGTTTTGTTTGTTAGAGTTGGATATCTTGATTTGATCTGACTCCAAATATCTCATAATTCTTGTGTTCTGCGGCTGTTGACTCAACATGATGCGTTGTCTTTTCGTGTGTTTATTTTGTTTCCAGTTATTTTCAAAGTATACGACTCAGATGGTAATGGAAAAGTGTCTTTCAATGACATTTTAGAAGTGCTTGAGGACTTATCTGGTTCTTTCATGACTGCTGAACAAAGAGAGGTATCTATAAAGTATCTTGTGTCTTGTATGAGTGAAATCTAATTGTTTGAGATATGATCTATCTTTGTGGAGATTCGATTAAGTTGATCCACAGATTGTTTCTCTATTGACTTCAGTGTGGATTAATAATTTCATTTCACTTCCTTTTCTTCCCCTTTGCAGGAAGCGTTGAGCCAAGTTTTGAAGGAAGCAGGTTACTCCAGGGCATCTTACTTAATGCTAAATGACTTCAAAAAGGTATTTTCTTGTCTTTCTCTTCTTCCAAAACCATTGCCTACTAATTGCCACTGAAGTGGATCCTTAGGGGCAGATTTAATTGACAATTGTGGTTCAATATTTTGCCATTATGGGCCTGTTTTGAAGATTTAACCATCCTTATTGTTGCAATCAATGAGATTTTTGCTTCAATCTATGGTTACAGAAACCATGGAGGCATTTGTTACTCTTTGAGTCCGCTTTCATTTCTGTCCTTTGGCCATGCTTCTTAAAGTGAATATGCTGTCAATTAGTTTATGTTCTCTGTGGAATTTATGAAGATCCAAGTAGATGTTGGATAGGAAATGTTCTTGTGGCAGTGAGGGTTACCTGTCTTTGCCTAAATCAAGTTCTTATGCATTTTGAAGAAACTGAGGAAACAGTGCATATGGTCGCCATATCGAACATATAGGAAAGTGAAGTTAGCGTCCTACCTATGGAAGTTAAGTCATGGACTGGTTGATTTTCATGTTTTGCAGGTTTTTGGAAATTCTAGCCTAAAAATGGAGGTTGAAGTTCCAGTAGACTAGGCTAAGCCCAGAAGAACTGGAGAGTCCTTGTTAGAGAAAGAGCCCTTAAAACATCATAATGCACAGAGCCGTTATGGTGAAATTAGAACATAACAGCCTGTCCGACATTTCCGATCCGATGTAAATAGTATTAAGAATAAAGTCCAGCTTTCTCTTAATAGTGTATATCCAATGTTAAAAGAGTATCTGAGACTAACCTAGGGGTGTGGGTGGTTGAGTAGAAAGAACACATCCATCTTTAACCAAAGGTTAAGAATTTGATCATTAACTTTGGGTATGGAGCAACCTTAAATTCTTGGGCCAGCTGTCCCATCCTATGAGGTGCTTATAAACTAATAAGGAGATTAGTCACTGAATTTGTCGGTAAATATCTTTGTCTAAGAAAAAAAAAAAAAAAGAGTATATGAGACTTTGATGATGAATCTAATCAATCTATATATATAAATATATATAAAGGGTGACATATTCAAAACTTTTTAAGATTTTTTTTAATTCGGTATTTCAAAAAATAGAGAATTGAATCGAAAATTTTTAAAAAATTTAGCATTTTAGAATTGATTATCCTATATATATAAATATACAAAGAGGAATTACTTTCACTTGATATGTTACAAATTACTAATTATAATTCAAAATTAATCCGCAATAATTAAAGATGACTAATTGTTAATAAATTTAATTATTTTAGAATTTGTATGTATTAAATATCTATGATGTAAAATTATACATTTAATTCTCATACATCAACATATGCTTAATTATTAATATACTTTGTTCATTTTGAAATTTGTACTGAGAAATCAAAATCAACTCATAAATGTTAAAGACAGATCAGCCTCTCTTTGATAATTATTGGATTGGATTGCATCTTAGCTGATTCTATCAGCATTATATGTTAGCTGACAAAAGATTCTATCAGCGGTTAGTTGACAAAAGATTATATTAATTGATTTGACCAACGGATAACATCGACTTTGTATTAAAGGTGTTTGATAAAATTAATTGTTTATGTTTAAAAAGACTTATGGGGGAACCCAAAGAGTGTGGTTGAGTGGCAGGGACTTATCCATCCTTAACCAAAGGTCAGGGGTTCGATCCTTAACTTTGGGTATAGAGCAGTCTTAAATCTTTGGGCTAGCTGTCTCACCCTGTGAGGTGCCTACAAACCAGCGAGAGGATTAGTCACTGGGTCTGCCTGTAGATATCCTAGTCTAAGACCAAAAAAAAAAAAGACTTATGAGGGCATGACTTAAAAAATTATAAGGACAAATATTATATCTTAATATTTCTTTAAAAATTTTCATCATAATTTAAATTTTAGATATTTAATTTTACAAAAATTAATTTTATAAATCTATTAAAAATATAGAACATGATAATAATAATAATAAAGAAGAAGAATAAAAATAATAAGAGTACTCCTTTCTCAATCTTAAATTAACGGTAGATACTTCATGAAAGTTGGATGTATCTTATGGGAGTCATAATGAACGAAATAGTAACGTAAGTGGTGGCTTTTTTGGGATTAGGAAGTTTCAGGTTGAGGAACTTTGGCTTCAACTTAGGGTACAACTGTCATTTTGTTTATTAAATTTTCAGATCCAACCAAAATGCTCCTATATAGGAGTTTTTCTAAAATTAGTTGATTGATTCAACCGACCAATCTAATCAGCTGATTGTTAAATATATCAATCAATTATTTAACATAGTCAAACAATTAAAACGTTTCAATCAGTTAAAAAATGACTGATAAATTGTTTACCTGTCATGTTAAACCAAATAAAAATTTAGTTAAATTAGATTATAATGGAATTACAACTAATGTTATTTCTCCATTTAATGTTGAGGTATTGGGTGGTAGATTTTGGTGCTATAAGGAAGAAGAAGAAATAGTTTTATGTAGGAGTTGAAATTCACATATGACAAGACCTTGACACTTAATGAAGTGCTTTATGTACCGACTATTAGAGTTAATCTAATTTATGTGGCTTTGTTGGGAAAAGTTGTGGTTAGAGTGTTATTTTAATATGATAATATTGTTATGACAAAAAAATGATATATTTATAGAAAAAGATTATTGTAATCAGGGATTATTTTTATTGATTGTTTATGAGATTATCAAATGAAAATAATGCATGTTTTTCTACTTGATTGATTCTTTTGATTTATGCATGCATGGATAAATGTGGTACATGTGCTTAAACAAAAATAACTAAAATCTTGTGCATTTGCTAATAGAGAATCTAAATTATTAATTTTAATTTGTACTGATCTTAGTGATCTAAAACAAACTTTATCTATAGGTGGTAAGAAATATTACATAACATTTATAGATGATTTTTCTAGATATAGTAAAGTATATTTGGTAAAAAAAATAAAGACAAGGTTTTTAGTATATTTTGATTATATAAAGCTAAGATAGAAACCTATTAAATAGGAAAATAAAAGGTGTTCGATCAAATAGAGGAGGTCATATATTTTGTTTGATGACTATTGTCTAAAAGAAGGAATAATCCATAAAATTACATTCCTTATTCTCCCTGAATCAAATGGTGTAGTAGAAAGGACAAATAGAACTTTAAAAGAAATGATGAATGCTTTACTTGTTAATTATCCTGCTCCTAATAATTTGTGGGATGAAGCTACATCAACTTAAGCTTTCAATGCAGCTACATCAGCAACTATGGTGTTATTGTGGGTTTGTGGTGGTGGGTTATTGGTGGATGAACGAGTGATAGCTATGGCTCTGATACCAAATTGATAGGAACCAGAAAAGAAAGAAAATAAAAGTAACTGAATAATAGAACTTTATTGATAAATTTGAGAGCAAGAATTTTAAACTCCCAAGTTAGTCCTATGGAGAGGACTAAACTCCAAAATAAAGGAATTAATTTTCTTAAAACTACTCACTTGCTCTAACTATTAGATATTTATAATGCTAGACTCCTAATCGCAATAAAAGATAGACCCCCTAATTGTAATAAAAGATAATACCTAATCGGTAAAATAACAGAATAGCTAAAATAATGGGATAACTACTTGATGTGCGTAGTGGGATCAAACTACTGATTGACTAAATCTTGGCCCATGTGATCCTTATGTGTTGGAGCTGTCATATCAAATAGTCATATTTGTTTAAGACATGAAGGGTTAAAGCATCTTCTTAAAGATGGAATCATCTCCATTGATTATCTAAAGTCATAAATGAATTTAATTGATCCTCTGACTAAACTATTGGGAAAGAATCAAATATTTGAAACAACGATGAGAATCGGACTAAGTCAATACAAGATATCATCAATCATAGTAATTGAACCTATGTGATTGGCGATCCCATGAATTAGACTTATATGGGTAATAAGAAAGTCATTAATCGATTTTGAAAGGCACTGTCAAATTCAAATATTTATGTCCCTCTTATGATGTGTGATTACTGCTAAACTACATGTTAAGTGAGGATGAATTGAGCTAATAATGGAATTCATATCCCTTATGGGTGCTGTTTTTTATTACAGTATACACTTGATGGAGTCACTTATATCCGTGTGGAATAGGGTCGTTCTTATAAGAATTTCCTAATTTTTAAAGCTATTATTCTCTAAAGCTCACTTTGTTCTCTTATTTTTATTTTATGTCACATCATTCCTTTTTTATCAGAGAAAAACATAAAGAGTACTAAACTAATCTGGGGAGACTAATCCCAGTTATGTCCTCAAGGAGGATCGAGCAACACCCTGAGGGTGCATGTACAAAGTTGGTAATCCCTAACCTGAAATTTACAACAAAATTGGCGAGCCAATCGGCACTCTTATTTCTCTCCCTGTAAATGTGGCGGGGTAAAACTACCCAGTTGCGATTAAGTAGCTCGTTGATTTCCATGACGATCGGATTAAGAGACGTGGTGCGTTTAGTGGAATCAGAGAGGATACTGGACACCACTTTAGAATCCAACTCTAATTTCACCCTACGATATCCTAGATCCTAAGCCAGATTCAGTCTCGAGAATACACCCTATGGTTTTACAGCTATCGAGGAACACCTGCCAAGATTCTGGATAAAACCTCTGAGCCAAGCACCAGTGCTGTCGCGAATAAGACCCCCTGCTGTGGCCGAGCAGGATGAGCCTTTAGGCGCCCCGTCTGTGTTCAATTTCACCCATCCAGGAGAGGGTCTACACCAGCCAATGAATTGTTCCTGCTGAGGTTGGGGGCCAAGACTTGTCGTGCTTTGCCGATCTGAAACTTGTTGAATCAGTTGGACATAGTCCAAAACGGTGGAAGCAGGAGAGACTAGCCAAGAGAATTGGGCATCGAAGAGGGACCTGTTTCTCTAGGATCATAGGAACCAGCAAGTTGTACCAAAAATGAGGGACCAATCTAGACCACTGATTCGTCGGTGCGTTTAGAGGCTCACCTGAAGCGAGTCATAATTATTGAGGTTTAAAAAGTCTGAAGAGATGACATGCAGAGGAAAGGTGAGCCACAGACTTTGTGCTTGTTAAGATATTTTTATAAATAATGGAAGACCTAGTATTTAGGAATTTGTTATGGTTGTTGAATTTAGTCCACATTTAATTAAAGACGTGTATTTTGTTGAGATTATTCAGGAAGAGTTGTACTGTTATGAGCCTATATAATTGGCTACGTTTAACGAAATAAATATTGCAGTTGTTTGTCTTGAATGTTGCCCCTTGATGGTTCGAAGATGACTCCTTCAGCTATCAACCTGTCGAGCTTGAAATCTGCTGGTGGCAAATGGTTGAACACTTGGTGTGCTCTGTTCATGCAAGACTCCTTCAGCTGGAAGATGTTGGAACTTCTGTCTCCTCCTCTGTTTTGTAATCAGATTGTATAATGCTCCTCCTAAATTGTAACTTAAGTCACTCACAAATCAGTGTATGTAAGGTGTTTGGTTTTGAGTAATGAAAGGAATGGTATTTGAATAGAAAAATGAAGTTCTGTTTTTTCATACGAAACTAGCTTCTGGTTTTTGTAAACACTGAATAACACTAACTAATGCTTCTTATCACTTCTGCAACTCAACTACTAACTTGCTACTGAAAAGATAAAGAAACAGAACAAGAGTAATGGAACTTCAACTGGAATTTTGTATTGATGGATTTCTGTTTTTTTTTCATTCATCCATATCATCCATACGAAAATGAGAAGGAATGGAGCTTTATAATTAGCTCACACCTGTTCTGATACATTTTTTATTCTAAACTGGAAAATAAAGACTTGGACTGATGAATAAAACAGACTAGTGCAGCCTTT
>JANZLH020000077.1:1909470-1923771 GCA_026770325.2 Erythroxylum fimbriatum
TGCCGTCACCCACTGTTACTCTTAATTGTGAAAATAAAATATCCTATAGTTGCTGAAAGTTTTTCCTCTCTTACCGCCGCAATCCACCTCCAGTGTTTTATAAAAATAATCCCCTTTTAATTTCTAGCCTCCTCTTGTTGCCGTCGACTCTCACCCCTTAGAGCTCCTAGGTTTTTGTGATGTGGGCCTCTCAGCTGATGTGGGCCCCTCAGCTTTTTATTCCACTTAGCCCACTCACCTTTTAATTCCCTTTGTATGCGTTAATTGCTGATGCTGGCCCATTTAAATTGCCTTTCTTTTAATTTGCTACTTTATTGCTCTCTCAAGTGCCGCCCAAACCTCCTTGATTTAATTACTGTCCTTATTCAATCTTGTCTGATTATTGCGTGCATGTGGAGCATCTCTGCCCATTTGATTTTAATTTAATTTCCGTAACCCTCCATAAGATGTGTAACTCCTTGTTGATGATTTATGGGACCATTAAATGAACTTAAAACCACTGTACGTGCGTGATTGATCAGATAATTAATTTGTCTCCTTGCGTTGCTTCATGCCTTGCTTCCATCTCGTCAATTTCACTCCAAATTGCGTCACTTTGTGTTTCATTACCTAAAACAGACAAAGACACAAACTATCGTAGAAACGCAAGCAACGCATCATAAAAACCTACCAAAAGAACGTAAAACACAAAGAATTAACATGACAAAATGCAAGTTATCATTAAGTAAAGCATTTCTCAATTCTAGATTATAATGATTTGAGAACATGTGTTGACTGTTACAGGGGTAAGTTAACTAATAAGGATATTGAGGTCAACTCATGCTTTTCACTTGTCGAGTCTGATACATAAAGATATAGGTAGACCTTATACAGTTGCATTGTGTAATTCCAAATGTATTCGAACATTTGTTGATGATTATTCCCTTTATAGCTATGCGTTCTTGCTTAAAGATTGATGTTTGAGAACCAATTGAGAAAATTCATCAAGATAGTCAGATTTGACCGTAGAGGAGAATATCATGACAAACATGGTGTTTCAGGACTTTAAAAGGTCTGTTTGCTAGATATTTGGAATCAGTTGGAATAGTGACTTAATTCACTATGCCAAGTAGTTCTGAGCAAAATGGTGTATTGCTAAAAGGCATAACTGCACCCTAAAGGACTTGAAGAAGTCGATGCAGAATAGGGCTATTTTTCCTGATTATCGAGAAGTTTGGAAACTTAGCCTTGCACACATTCGTGTATAGGGTTGTCCTACTGAGGTAGTATAATCCTTATAAAGAAAGATTGCATACTCATTTTGCTCATTGCTGTTTAGTAAGATATCTCGACCTTTTTAAAGCTACAATTTTTACTATAAAGAAGGTGGGACAATAATAGTGGAATCATAAATAGCTAAATTTCTAAAATACAATGTCTATGATGATGGGGGGCTCTTTGACCCTTCGGATGATAGCAGGGCGAATACTACAATTATTATGTACCCGCTACTTATACAGTTAGATAAAATGGATCTAGTTCTTTGTACCGTGTATGTACAGGAACAGGAACAGGAACCCATACCTGTACATACAGAGATTCCTGGGGGTATAAGTTCTAATGCTGTTAGGTAAATCCACCAGAGTGAGACGACCTGCTATCTCATCTGATTACATAGTCTATCAGGTATACAGGACTATAATATTAGACATGTTTCAAATCTAATTAGTTTTACAGAAGCTGTTTCTAGACCCAATGTGGATATGTGGTGTGATACAATGAATGACGAGATGCAAGGCGTGAAGCATAGTAAGGTCTGGGAGTTAGTTGATTTGCATCGGAACTGCAAACCTGTCAGTTGTAAATGAAGTTTTAAGACGTAAAGGATTTCAGGATAAAGTTCAACAGTTTATGGGCTCGCTCAGTTGGAGAAAGGTTGACTTTATATTACCTTTTTTCTCGTATCCTCATAGGATACATTTTGAGTGATTAAGGCAATTGTAGCTCATGATGATGTAGAATTACATTTGATGGCTGTCAAAACTGCTTTCCTGAGTAAAAACCTTTATAAAGAGGTTTATATGGTTCAACCTGAAGGACTTCATGATCCAAATAGAACTGACATGGTTTGCACGTTAAGCAGATCAATATATAGTTTATATCAAACCTCCTAAAAGTGATACCTTACATTTGATAAGGTTTGGCCTCTTTCATCTTCATGGAAAACAAAGTTAAAAAGATGCTTGTACTATAAGGTTAGGGGAAGCAAAGTTATCTTCCTATTACTGCATGTGGATGATATATTGCTCACGTCAAATTACTTGACCATGTTGTATGAAGTTAAGCAACTTTTGGTCAAGAACTTTGATATGAAAGACCTTGGTGTAGCATCTTCTATCCTAGGTATTTAGATTCATCGGAACAGATCTCAACACTCATCAGGCCTCTTATAGAATGCATACATTGAGTATATGTGTTACGAAGGTTTAATACGATTAACAGTAAACCTGTTGTAGCGCCTATTTCTCATAGTGAGATAACCTTTAGTATAGTATCTAAAGAATACAGTAAAGAGAGAGGTTATAAGGAATGTTTCATATATTAGTACGGTTGATAGCCTGATGTATGCTTGGCTATGTACTAGGCAGAACATTGCATTGACTGTTTGGTCAATATCTGGTTAATCCACCTGTAGACCATTGGAATGCAATCTAGTGAGTGTTGAGATACTAAAAGGAACTAAGGATTATATATTGACATATAGCATAGTCAACAGACTAAATCTCATAGGAAATTCAGATTCAGATTTTAGTCATATATCTGGATGACTAAAAGACTACTTAAGGTTACAGTTTTAAGTTTGCAGATGGTACAATATCATGGAAGTGTGCCAAGTAGACACGAGTAACTTCCTTGACTATGCATGTAGAGTGCATGCTATGGAGCTGCTTTATAAACCATTTAGCTCAAAAACTTGATTTTTGAGTTGTCTGTAGTTGATTTAGTAGCTAGACCCATTCAGTTGTGCTGTGATAATCTTGTTGTTGTTTTATTTAATAATAACTAAGAATATCACAATGTCTTAGCATTTTGAGGTCAATTATCTAACTATGAAGGAGTTGATGTGAAAAGGTGACATTAAAGTTTAGAGCATTTAAAGACTAAGGAAAAGTTAGTCGATCCTTTAACTAAAGGACTTTACCCACTTGTGTTTGAAATACAAGTATACAGTATGGATGTTTTGAAGTCCTTAGATACTGTTAGTTAGGGGATCGTTATGTTGGCTCCATGTACATTTATACATTTGATGTATTAAGATTTGTGTCAATCTTAAGCATTTAAAGGTTATTGGGCATATATACAGATTGACCTTGTGTCTATGTCATTTAGACACATACAATTTTAAATGAATATCCATTAAGTTTGACATGACATAGGGGGATATAAGTTTTTAATCCCATAAAGGTTCTCTAATGCAGTTTATCATTTATTTGGAGAACATAAAAGTTTTCTCTAATGCAGTTTAACATTTGGTGAGAGAAAACAAGATTTCTCTAATGTTGTTTAGCATTTGGTGAGAGAAAACAGGATTTCTCTGCTGCAGTTTAGCATATGTGGTTTAGCATAAAGTTGGAGAAATCGAGACCTACAAACAAAGATGATATAATTTAGGTCATAAAGGTGTCATCCTAGTTTGTCACACTCCATTTTCCCATTCATGTTAAGTAAGGTGTAAGGTATACGTGATTGTATTAGATATGTGTCACACATGACACATGCATTTGAAAGGACAGAATGATGGACTTTCTTTATCTTTGGATCAAATGTTTTATTTTTAAACCTAGTCGACTTATTCAGTAGCATGGCTTAACCGAGTTTTTAAACTACAGTCAAAACTGCAATTAATACTTGTTCAAGGGGGAGAATGTTGGACAATTTTGTCCTTTCTCATAAAGTTGGACAACATTTAATTGCATTTTTTGGTTTTTAATAACTTATCAATTAAGTTACATAATTTGTTCAAGATAAAGATGATAAAGTGACCCAATAAATGATTTAAATTAATAGGTCAAAATCCTTATGAAAAATGAATCCTAATCTGTGTGGACCAAACCCATATCGGTCTTGGGATAAGGAAGCCCGATATGGATTGTAACATCCCATGTTAGGGGTCAGAATATTGAAGAATTAATAGTGCATTGTATGCTTTGCATATTTGAGTATTCACTTATATGTGCATATGTATTTTTGATACATACAAATAATTGTACATGCATTCATTAACATTTTCTGGGTATAATTGGTTTCTAAATGTGATTAAAATGAGAATTTTGCGTTTTTATGTGTTGAAAATTTATTTGGAGCTTATTATTATTATTTTGAAATTTTTAGTGAAATTTAGGAAATTTCTGAAAAATTTGGGGTATGTATGGACTAAGAAAATGTTGGAAATGGATCAATAGTAGTGTGACATGTGGCAATTTTAGTTGGTGACACATGTATTACTTGCAAAGAGGATACATGGGTTAAGTTTTTGGTTAGGATGAGAACACTGTAGCTTGTTCTTCACCGTAAGCTTTCAACATACACAACTTGTTCCTTGTTCTTTGTTTATTCACCGAAATTTCGCTGCTGGAGATTTATTACTGCTTCCACCGAAAGTTACTATTAGAGTTTTTGTTGAAACAAGTAAGTGATGTTTTAAGTTTCTGGGTATTATAAATGGTATTAAAGTGAGTTTTAAGCTTGACAAATCATTGAAATCGTGTTTAGGAAGAGCAAGGAAATTCATGAAACTCAATGAATATATGCTCTATTTCTCACAGGATATGCGTGGGTATTTGAGTGTTCATAGAAATGAATCAAATGAGTATGATGATGTTTGAATGATTGAAAATGAAATTTATGCATGAGCTATGTAAGAAGGGTAGCTTCGGTTGTGTTCAGAATGAATAAACTGAGAAATTAGTGAAGTGAAAAGTGCAGAAAATGATGTAAACAAATGCAGAAGATGATAAACAGTTGTGTATAATTTCTGGTTTTGGTATTTGTAATTAATCTTGCATTTTAAGTTGTTTTAGAGTAAGGTGAGTTGGAATGGGAGTGGAAATGTAGAAAATATAAGTTAGAAATGGAGTAGAATGAAGAATTGAGTAGGAAGAAGAGTGAAGGAGTCTGTAGTTTATGGTGAAGAAGAAGAAAAATATGTGTTTTGTTAAGTTAGAGGGAGAAGAGAAGAGGAGTTGCACCCGAAGGTTTTTTCCAAAATCAAACTGTGTTGATTCTTTTAGCCACAACTTTTTCATCTGATCTCCAAATGACTTGGAACTTAAACGTATAGACTCCTAAGACATTGTTCTTTCTCTCCATAAAAATTTAGAGCCATCTGAATTGATTAGAAAAAGATTGATTGACTCAAAGTGAGGGTATGTACTGGAATACTATAAACTGGAGATATTATAGTGAACATGTTTCAGTATTTTGGTTATAACTTGATCCGTAGAGCTCCAAATGAGATGATTTTTTATTCAAACTAAACTAGAAACATTTGGCTACAAATGTTAAGAAGAAATTGAATTTGAATTCTATCCTTAAAGATCTTGAAATTTAGCTTGAAAGTGAGTCTTGGCTTCAGCTGTAGCACTACCAGAGATAGAAATCATGTCCTGTTGTTATTGAATAAAGTGTATTGATGTAGGCCGAATCAGACAAAGATGTCTTCACAAAAGTTAAAACTTATTCTCTTATCTTTCGATTGGTATAAAGTTTGTAATCTTTAGATATTGGAATTGAGAGTTATGAGGTGTTCAACTTGAATGCATGATCATGCATTAGCCAAAATTTCAAATGTACACAGTCTGTGGTATTTTGAGCATAACTCATTAAATAATAAACCAAATTGTATGATCTTCGTATCATCATAGGAACAATTATATAGAAGAAAGTGTTACAAAAATACATCATTTTCTTGATCTTATTGATTATGCAAAGTTGACCGAATGAGGTGCTTCCTGCAAAAGATGGAATAGTAATTGAGTGTGTAAATTTTGACACAATGGGAGTACAATTGATATGTACATCAATTTGTTACAAAAATATACCCGAGAATTTGTCATTGTACATGCATGATACATGATACATTTATACATGTGTTTACTCAATTACATAAGTAGTATAGTAATGTGAAATTGTTTTAATGTATATAGGAGAGCAAGTAGCATGATCACTTCCGGATATTTTCGGAATGTCAAGGCAATAGGCTTAAGAGAACAATTGTGTGTAATTTAATATAGTTTCATCTTCATTTGTTCTGTCTGATACTGAACTGATTTGATTTATGCTATATGTGTGTATTGAATTGGGAATGTCTATGTTATTGAATGTATGAACCTGTTTTGTTTTTGAATCTGTTAAGTCCTAATTGTGGGTAAATAGGCATGCCTAGAAGGGTCTGCAGCTGCTCCTGTGACACTTCGGTATCTCCTGTTACTGACACTTCGGTGTCATTTGTTATTGACACTTCGATGTCTCCTATTATTGAGACGTAAGTCTCTCTTGTTTTATGATACCAATTATGGTATCTCCTATATAAGTCCCGTTACCCACTTCTGTTGATGGATTAGCAGTCATATAGTTTTGTATTCTGAAATATGTTTGATTTTGATATAAACATAATTATGTTCTGATCTGAAGGGATTATGCCTTCTTCTGATACTTAGTTATGTTATAGTTCTGTTATCTATGCAAACTGTTTTGAAAATTCATGATGTCTGAATTGTTCGTTAAGGCAAACTTTTAATGAATGCTTATGCTATAACTTGATTCAGTATGATTAATTGTCAGTTTATGCATAGTTTAGCTATTACTCACTAAGCTATATACTTAGCACGGTGGATTTGCCCCGTGTAGGTTTTGAGAGACATTTGTAAAGACTGGGACAAGTCAACCGCAATGGCTAGAGGAGTCTCAGATTTGTTTTGATCATAATGTAATTTTGAATTTGATTTTGGCTTGTATCTGATATGTATAAATGTGAATATGATTGACAGTTTGAAATAACTATATCTTAGTCGGGATTGGGATTTAAAACAAGTTTGTATTAAGTTTAATGTAATATCATGTATGTTTGCCTGAAATGTTTTAAGGAAGATTTTGTATGCTTTGGTTTGTTTGCACTGTTTTGTGTGGCGTCCATATATCCTTCTAGGGGGTATGTAGGTGTTACATGGATTCTATATATAAAGGTTAAGGTCTCCTGCAGTTGTTCATATCATTCGTAAGCATACGGATCTTCTAACCCTTAAGAGCGTTTACGCTTTGAGAAAACTGTATAAAGAAGTTAACCACCTGTCGGTTATCACTTTCCGTGAAGGTCCCAGGTGATTGGAGTTCGCTTTGGCCTCGAAAACTGTTTCAAAAGTTGAGATAGAACCGAAATTAGGTATTCAACATTTCCTTCGTTTTTAACTCTTTCATAAACAATCCGAGATACGTAATAAGGTCTATGCTACGTGTTAGATAGTAATCATCCAAAATATGCTTAAACTGGAAGGCACTGTACTAAAAAATTAATCCAAACGCAGCTTTATATGTGCAGTCGGTGCAACGTATGTGATGCCCGCAGTTTCATTATATACTCTTCATCCTTCATTATTAACAACTGCCTCAGTATTAAACGAGGAAGAATGGACTCAAAACGCTCTAAAACTACGAGGGGTGAACTCACTTCCACTAGTTACGATGGCCACGCCACAAAAAAATTTCGAATACGCGGGCGTGAGGAAGATCCTCCTCCTCATTCTCCTTTTCCACCTACCATTCAGCCTAGCTACAGCGGTGTAGTCATAGGTCGCCCAGTCCCCGACAGACCAGAGGGATTTAGAATGGCCTGAAGAGGACCTAATTGAGATTGCCGAGGGGGATATCAACATGGTGCCTGGAGAATTTGGCATGGGCATAGAACTGACCAGTACCTTCAGAGGCCGACTAGACAAACAATGGGAGAAGGATATTGTTGTCAAGTTACTAGGACGAAGGGTGGGTTTCAATATGCTCAAAAACAGGCTGGACACAATGTGGAAATTGACTGGTTCTTTGAAGATCGTCGATATTGAAAATGACTTTTACCTGATTAATTTTGTGGAGGACGATGACTATATGAATGCACTCACAAAGGGTCCTTGGGTGATATCAGGACATGTCCTTTCAGTCCAACCATGGAACCCAGATTTTTGCCCCTTTTTTGCCAAAATTTCTCACGTTGTAGCTTGGGTTAGATTTCCAGAACTATCGGTAGCACGTTATCATCCCTCTATCTTGAAAGCTCTTGGGAATTTGGTTGGCCACACAGTGAAGATAGATGATCATACTTAACAATCTCAGAGAGGAAAATTTGCGAGGGTTGCAGTTGATATTGATATTAGCACCCCTCTTCGATCCATAGTTGAACTTGATGGCAAAATTATCAAAGTTGCATACGAGGGCCTACCACAGATTTGTTTCTCTTGTGGAATTGTTTCCATGGCACGATGGATTTTCTTACAAAGCCTAACTCTCCTCTGGAAATAGCGGGCGTCATCGGAGATTAGGAGACAACTATACCAACGAAAACAAGAATTGAAACGCTGGCAGTCGACATCAGGCAGGAGGTCTATGGACCTTGGATACAAGTTCAAAGATGAACTAGATGCCTGTCAACTAAAGAAACAGTCTAAGGACGTGATAGGAGGGGCAACAACCTTCACGAGGATTTGAGGGGATCGAGGTATAAAATACTGACAGACAATAATTCACTTGACGCATTAAACGACCACCCTCTGTCTGATGAGGAGAAGCAAAGTGAAGAACATACAAAGAAATCGGATTTGAGTCAAATCCAAACGAAACCAAGACAATAAGCAACTGGTAAGGGCTCTAAAACAGAAGGGCCATGTTACAGGGACAATATTGGGAATCAAAACCATACTATTTTCTTTAAATAGCCTTCTAACACATCGAAGACCCTAATAGCCCACATTAGTCAAAATAAGAACCTTTCTGTTCCAAAGAAAATGACTGACGTGTCCCAGAGAAATAAAACTCACCACGTGGCCATCTCAATTCCCTGACATAAAGAGTTGGTGAACTAAGCCAACTCTTTTACGTTACCTACGAATGAGGACATGGGTTGCGGTGAAATGGAGGAGGACATGCATAAAGAATGCATGAATACTACATTGACATCGTCGATCAACAAACACATGCTGCCTCCTTCTAGGCCACCAGATCCTGGACAGGGTTTGGTTTTGGAAAGTGAGACCTCATTTGTACCAGATTCTCATATGGAAGAGATACCACAGGACTCTATAACGAACACTTGTAGTGTGCAGATTGATGAACTGGTAAACACTCATGCTTAACAGTGTTTACTTCTTCTCTCGATCACTATTTTATATGTCGCTCTTCATATGGAAATGTCAGGGGCCTGGAGGTAAGACCTTCAAGCCGATCCTTAAGAACTACATTTGGATTCATAATCCTCTCCTTGTTGTTTTGGTTGAGCCAAGAATTAGTGGGGTTCGTATGATGAAGATTATTCGGAGTTTGGGATTTTCACATTCTTTCAGGGTGGAAGTAGAAGGATTCTAGAGAGGCATATGGTTATTATGGAAAGCAGATATTGTGGCTTGAACCCTGCTAGCTCACCAACATTTGTTCGTCTCAATATTGAATGGGATCAAACATCTTTAGACTTCATTGCCATTTATGCTAGCCTAACATATCATTTACATCAACTTTTGTGGAAGAATCAACAAAAATTGCTAGCTTTACCTCTAAACCGTGGATTTTGGGTGGGGACTTCAATGCTAAGCTAGAGAGCAATGACAAACGTGGAGGTTCTAGAATCTAACCAGTGTTTAATAATCAATTTCGGGAATGTGTGCAATGTTGTTAGTTGCATGATCTTGGATTTTCAGGGCCAAAGTTCATATGGAGGAGAGGACAGACTCTCGCTAGACTGGACCGCGTTTTCTGCTCTAATTCCTAGCAGTCTTCATTCCAAAACACTAAAGTGACTCATCTACCCTTCCTTAAGTCAGATGATCGACCACTTCTGGTGACAATAAAACAAAGCACTCAACTACCTCTGACTCCTCAACCATTCAGATTTCAGTCGGCTTGGTTGACAAATGAACGTTTTGCCCAGATTGTTGAGGATAATTGGAATCCTAAAATGACTGATTTTAGGGGAGTGGTCAGGACTTTTTCGGAAAGACTACAACATTGGAATTCTACTATTTTCGGCAATATTTTTTATCGCAAAAAATACTCATGGCACGTCTTAAAGGCATTCAAAAAACAATGGAAAAAGAAGCATCGGATTCTCTACAGGAGCTAGAGGAAAATTTACGTAATGAAGTTGAACAAGTCTTCTGTCAAAAACTTTATTGGCACCAACGCTAAAGATGTTAGTGGCTAGCCCAAGGAGACAGAAATACTAAATACTATCATGCTATTACAACTGCTAGACGTCGGAAAGTGAGGGTGGCTTCCTTGAAGGATGAAAATGGTTGAATTGGTTCAGACACAGATAGTATCAAAGGGATAGCAAAGAATTTCCTTGAGAAACTATATACGATAGAAATACACACAACTATGGAACTTCATCTCAAAGGTCTTTTCCCTCCACTCTCTCACCGAGCTACAAATGATCTGGGAAGTCCAATTCTTTCTGAAGAAGTCAAGGCGACATTCTTTGATATGGCACCTAATAAGGCACTGGGCTTTGATGAGTTTACTGCTTTATTCTATTAATCCCAATGGGACATCATCGGGCCTTCACTGATACTTTTTATCCAGAGAATTTTCAGACATGAATTATGGGAGTCTGAATTGAATCGTACTATTATGGTTCTCACACCTAAGCTTCCTTCTCCCATGTCGATCACTCAATTCAGGCCAATTGTTTTATGTTCAGTGATTTATAAGGCTATTACTAAGATTATCATGAACCGTCTCAAACCACATCTAGATGATCTTATAGCTCCAAATCAATGCAGCTTTGTTCCAGGGAGATTGATTACTGATAATATTATTATTGCCCAAGAGGTCATTCATACTATGAAACGAAAATCTGAAAAAAAAAAAAGAGATAATTGCTATTAAGGTTGATCTTGAAAAAGCTTACGATAGGCTTTCTTGGGATTTTATCAAAGATACACTCATTGATATATGGCTTCCTGAATGGTTTCCTGAATCTTTGATAAAACTTATTATGATGTGTATTTCATCGGTATCTATTCAAGTGAATTGGAATGGAGAACTCAGTGAAGCGTTTACTCCCTCTAGAGGTATTCGACAGGGCGATCTACTATCGCCTTATCTTTTTGTACTGTGTATGGAACAACTGAGTAACTTAATAAATCATTCAGTGTCTCAAGGAAGATGGAAGACTATTAAACTTAGTGGATGAGGTCCTTCTTTATCTCACTTGTTTTTTGCTGATGATTTCATTCTATTCGCAGAAGCCTTAATCGAACAAGTGTATGTGAATCAGGACATTTTGAACACTTTTTGTGCAGCCTCAAGTCAACGGGCTAGTCAAGACAAATCCCATTATTTTTATTCCAAGAATTTACGTCACTCTGTGGCGCGCTACTTAAGTAGAGAATTGGGTTTTAAGCAAACGAACGACTTAGGATGCTACCTTGGAGTGCCCCTTTTGCATGAGAGAGTTAGTAAAAGAACATACCAACATGTGTTTGATAAGGTGCAACATTGTCTTTCAGGATGGACGGTAAACCTTTTGTCGTTCGCAGGGTGAATCACATTGACTCAATCATTTATATCTGCTCTTCTCATTTATACAATGCAGCGGTCCGTCTTCCTAGAAGTCTTTGCGATGATTTGGAGACATTAATGCGACCGTTTTTGTGGGGCTCGTGTAATAGCAATAGGAAGATTAACCTAGTAAATTAGGATAGAGTTTGCAAACCTAAAGAGAAGGGGGTCTTGGCATTCTGAAAATCAGAGAAACTAATGACGCCTTAATAGCGAAACTAGGGTGGTCTTCGATTTCTAAGCCTAAAACGTTATGGGTGTAAGTTCTTTCTGCTAAGTATAATTTTGATGCCAACAACATTCCAACTTCTCTTGATGCTACGGGAGGTTCAATGGTTTGGAAGAGTATAAAAACTACTTGGCACCATGTACTTAAAGGCCTAAAATGGGTGATCTATGATAGATCTCGGACTCGATTTTGGCTGGACCCTTGGGTTGAGGATTTGGGACCTCTTATTTCCCATGCAACTGCTTCTATTCCACAATCAGATATTGATCTCCGAGTTCAACACTTTGCGGATAATACAGGTTATTGGAAGTGGGATGTGTTCCAATCTCTGCTCCCTTATTCGATTTGCATATACATTGCGGGTATTTTGCCTCCTAAGCCCTACTTAGGGCAAGATAAGCTAATCTGAGGAATATCGGACACTGGTCAGTTCACTACTGCATCGACATATTCCATGCTCATGGATTACGTGGAATGTTATTCTGATGAATTTTGGAGGGCAGTTTGGCATTGGAATGGCCCTCAACGAATTCGCACATTCCTTTAGCTCCTTGCGCAAGATCGATTACTTTCTAATCAACAACGAGTTCGCAAACAGTTAACTACTAAGGTTGTGTGCTATCATTGTTGAACAGAAGAATCCTCGTTACATGTGGTTTGGGATTGCACCAAAGCACGTACTTTGTGGCGTGCGTTCCCCTCACAAGTAGTTTCCTATGATTTTTTAAACCTAAGGTCCTAAACTCTTATGAATGGCTAGCTATGAATCTCCAAAAGCGCCGGTTGGTGTTTGACTTTGATTGGTCAATTATTTTTGGTGTTGCCTGTTAGTTCCTATGGTCCTGGAGAAATATGACCCTTTTTGATGAAAACTTTTCTAGGCCGGACTCCCCTGCATATTATGTACTGGAGTATGTTCATCAGATTTACAAGGCTTCGGTCTGGCAAGGTAGAACTAATATTGTCCATAGACCTCGATGTAAACTTATAGGCTGATGTAAACCTCCGCATGGTTGGGTGAGGTTGAATACGGATGGAGCGTGCAAAAGAGCGTCCCCTTTAGTCACAACAGGTGGACTTATTCGTGATAGTACAGGCGGTTGGCTTGGAGGTTTTGCACAGAATATTAGCTGGTGCTCCTCTATTTCTGCGAAACTTTGGGAAGTTTTTTCCAGACTCAAGCTTCCTTGGGATCTTGGTTATCGTCGAGTTAAATTAGAAGTAGATTCTCTAGCAGTGACTAATATCCTGTCCCCCTCGACTAAAAGGACAATGTCTCATAATCCCCTAGTCATGGGTATCAACAAGTTGTTTGCTCGGTACTGGGTAGTTGTACCTCGTCATAATTAAAGGGAGAGCAACCGATGTGTTGACTGGCTCGCTAACATTACCGTTCATTTTGAGTTAAGAATCACCACTTTTAATACTGCACCTATAGGGTGCCTCTCACTCCTTTTAGAGGATATGTCTGGAGTTTGATTCCCTAAATTAATCATATAATGTATTTCATTTTTCTTTCTATTTCATTAAAAAAAACAGGTTTCCTGTCTATGTCTATGACCCAGCGTTTGGAATTCCGTACCATAACGGACGTACCGGCTGGAAATCGGTACCAGTACTCCTTACAGAATTTCGGTGGAAAATTTCGGTCGGTACCGGCCGGTACCAAAAACTTCGGAAAATACCAGACCATTCCGGAAAAGAAAATTTTGTCAGGGACCATTTTGCAAAAAATGAAAATTTTACCCTAAAAATATCTAACCCCTCGACTCTCTGCCGAGTGCCGGCACTCCCCCCTCACAGATTTCCATCTATCTTCGTCTTCTCTCACTTGCCGCCGCCTGTCACCGTCTGCCTCGCCTCGCCGCCAGTCGCCACTGGTCCTCCTCCTCGTCGTCTTCTCCTCTCCTTTGTCGCCAGTCGCCAGTCGCCGCATCTCTCCTCTCCTCCTCCTCCGCGGCTCCGCCTCCTCTTCTCCTCCACCCGACAACGTGCCGCCTCCCCACCGTAACCAAACAGCTCCAGCGCCCCACCATCAACCGATCTAGCAGTGACTCACTCACACGACCGAAGCCCCAACCCGACATTTAACAAGATTTTTTGGGTGTGTGTTGATTGTCAAATCTTGATTTTCATGTTAAATAGATTTGTTTTGTGTTGTGGTATGGAAAAGGGATGAATTTGTGCTGTCGATGGGTGGTGAACTTGTGGAGGATTGGCCGATTGGGTTTGGAATTTTGAATACCGAAGTTGAAATGTGAAGTTTAAACTGT